>SZWC01002952.1:152359-173744 GCA_023375785.1 Penium margaritaceum | reverse complement strand
ATGGCCCCCCCGGGCCGACGGCTCCAGTCGCGTCCGCTGGCCCCTCCGGGCCAGCAGCCCCAGTCGCATCGGCTCGCCCCTCTGGGCCGGTAGCCCCTGCTGTGTCCGCTGGCCCCTCTGGCCCAGCAGCGCCTGTGGCGTCTACTGGCTCCTCCAATCCAGTAGCACCGTCCACCTCCGTCGGCCTGTCAAACTCAGCACCATCTTCTGCTCGACCGCGCTACACACGTGGCCCAGGCTGCAGCCATCGACCCTGGCCGACAGTGAGCGCGCAGACCGTCGCTCCCCGTTCCGTGGCGCCTCGACCCCCTGTGGCTCCACGTGTCTCCACTCCCACGGTCGTGAGTGGGGACCCTGGCACAAAGGCTCTCGGGCTGACCACGTCTGCCATTATCGCAGACCTTCACCCGGGCTCTGCATTGGGGTACGCCATGCTTCATCACAAGCATCGGCATGCTGTTGTGGCTGCACTCGCACGCATCCCACCTGGGGCTCGTGATGCACATGCCCTCTCAGTCAGGTCCACAGCGCGCCCAGAGGACCCTTCCACCCTACGCGAGGCTCGAGCCTTCCCTGAGGCCGCACATTGGGATGCTGCCTGTGCCGAGGAGCTCGCCGCTATCCAACAGCACCACGTGTGTGACCTCTTCGACCTCCCTCCAGGTCAGAAGGCCATTGGTGCCAAGTGGGTCTTTCGGCGTAAGTGGAAGCCCGACGGATCCTTGGACAAGTACAAGGCCCGTCTCACAGCAAAGGGATTTGCTCAGGTGCCTGGGATCGATTACGACCAGATCTTTGCCCCAGATGGCCGCTTCTCCACTAGCCGGGCATTGTTCAGCCTGGTTGCCCAGCACGGGTGGGAGCTGCATCAGATGGACGTGAGCAACGCATTCCTCCATGGCTCACTGGAGGGTGAGGAGCTCTACATGATGAAGTCCCCAGGCTTCGACGACGACACTGGGAGAGTTTGGCGGCTGCGGCAGGCCCTCTATGGCCTGAAGCAGTCGCCTCGGTGCTGGAACCTGGAGAACAGCAGTACGCTTCTCTGTGGCGGCCTCCAGCGCAGCACCGCTGACCCTGCACTGTTCATCAGCCTGCGAGGTCAGACCTTTGCCGCGGTTCTGGTCTACGTCAACGATCTCCTCATTGCGTTGCCAGACGCGGCAGCCATCCAGATCGTCAAGGACCTACTGCACGCTGCCTACCAGATGAAGGATCTCGGGTCTGCCCGAGTCTTCCTTGGCATGGAGCTCGAGCATGATCGCTCTCAGGGCATCTTGCATGTCCACCAGGCTGCCTATGTGCAGACCCTCTCCACTCGCTTTGGCGAGGACTTGTCCCTCGTGCCCAGCGCATCCTCACCCATGTCACCCGTTGGCCAGGTGAAGTTGAAGAGTCATGACCCAACTGTTGTGGGGGAGCCAATTGATGTGACCACGTATCTGCGGGTCATCGGGTCATTGATGTTCCTGGCGACGACGACGCGTCTAGACATCGCGTTCGCCGTCAACCTCCTGGCCCAGTTCTCTCAGGAGCCGCGTCACCTCCACTTTGAGGCTGCGATCTGAGTACTGCGCTATGTCGTCTCGACCCCTGGGTGAGGCCTCATGTTCCGCTGTCAGCCGTCCGTCGTCGCAGTGGGTTACACCGACAGTGACTGGGCCGGCAGTCCAGACGGTAAGAGTCGCACTGGGTGGATCTTTCTGGTCGGGGGTACAGCTGTGTCCTGGCGCAGTGGCAAGCAGGGGTGCATTGCACGCAGTACTTTTGAGGCTGAGTACGTGGCCCTTGGCTCAGGCGCGTGTGAGAGTGTGTGGCTGCGTCGTTTGTTGACAGAGTTGTGTCAGTCTGACGCATCCATCACCTTGCATCGTGTCAATGAGAGTGCCATGGCCATTGTAGACAATGACGGTGTGCATCACACTCGCACAAAGCACATCAATGTTGAGTATCACTATGTGCGTTCGTTGTTGCACGACGGTAGCATCAGCATCGTCTGGGTTGAGACAGCACGGCAGCTGGCTGACTTCCTGACCAAGGCACTCAAGCGGGACTCGTTTAAGAAGGCTGTGAGTTCAGTCGGCGTACGTCCGTGACTTGCTTTCTTTGTCTCTGCCTGCACTTCTGCGTGTCCTGGGGGAGTCTGTGTGTTGACCGTGTCTCTGCCCGCCCATGTGCACTACGCCTGTGAGTCATTGGGGAGTGTTGGTTTTTGCGCTCATTGTGCTTTGTTGTGTCCTCCCGGCTTGTGTACATCGGCGTGCAGATGACTGACGGCGAGACTCAACGCTGATGGAGTGTCCTCCGGTGGAGCTGACGCATGCTGAGGTCGTCTCGCAGTTCGCTGGAGCCCCCTCTCTCCGGCGACGTGTTCAGCTCCATCGGCAGGCCTCCTCAGTGGTCGCGCTGCCGGCAGTCACTGCCACCGCAGTCGCTGTCTGCATGCGTCCAGCGCGTACTGTCGTGCCTGCGTCGTCATGCGCTGCCTAGGGTCCCAGTTGCATGTTGCATGGCCCTGTTTGGCAGCATAAACCATTGTGGGCACTGCCTGGGTTCAGGCTGCCATAACTCCTCGCTACTGTTTTTCTAGCAGATTCTGACCGCACGGCTGCGTTCACAACATCGGTGTTATGGTATGGTCCAGTTTTCAGGCAAAACGGATGACGCCCGGGTTTTGGGCTGTCGGCCGTCTGGCAGGCCTCACCGAGAAAACCTGCCAGCCTGAAATTAGCTATTTTCTGATTGGCTGATGAACTGAGTACCACACTCTACAGAGCTGAGGGGGGGGGCTAGAACTTGGAGGGGTCCCCCATTGCTGTTCATTCTTCATTCCTAATCAGTTACCATCAGTTTCCAACTGCTTTCTGGCGCTAACTGTGACGCGCATGTTTCTGAGTAACAAACCCAGAGCTTCAAGACTTAGACTCTAGAGTAGCAGACTGAGGGGGCAGCTGACTTAAGCAACGAGCATGGAAGCCCGCACGCTGCATCAACAACGCTGCTGCCCCAACCTGCTGCATAGTTTTCCATTTGAGACAAGAGGTCACAGAGTTGTGAGTGGCCAACAGACTTCAACACTCCCCCATGACCCGCAGACAACACTTCACACACAACCGAGGCTCACAAGGGAATCACAACAGTTGACGGGGGCATACTAAACCCAATCACCCTGGATCATGTGGACAGATAAGACCAACAAAGTGAACAGCACCTTTGAACACATTACGACTGAGGGCCTTTGTGAGAAAATCAGCTCTTTGAGACCGTGTGTCCACCTAAGTGACCTGGACTATGCCAGCAGCAATGCATTCACGAACAAAGTGATGCTCAACATTGATGTGCTTGGTGCGTGAATGGTGCATGCAAGTGTTTTCTGCGATTGCTTTTGTGCTTTGGTTGTCACAATGCAACGTGATGCAACGGATGGGTACACACAATTGCTGCAACAGACGACATAGCCAGACAGCCTCACATGTGCCTGCACCAAGCGCAACATACTCAGCCTCAGCGGTACTGCGAGTGACACACCCTTTTTTGCCACTTTTCCAGGAGACTGTAGTTCCACTGACAAGAAAGATGTAGCCTGTTTGGCTGCGAGCATTGGACTCATGTGCCCAGTCACTGTCTGTGAAGCCGTCAACGACAACCAAGGGCTATGCACGAAAGTACAGGCTGATAGGGGGGGTGGAGAGGACATACCGCACCACCCGCAATGCTGCCTCAAGATGACGCTCACGGGGGCACTGGGAGAACTGAGAGAGAAAATTCACAACGAATGCCACATCTGCACGAGTGGTTGTGGCAAGATACATCAAAGACCCAATGACACGGAGGTAGTCGGTCACATCGATCACCTCCCCCAGTGTGGATATGTCTCGTGACTTCAGTAAGGACTGGCCAGTGGGTGTCATGGGAGTGGATGTAGTGGGGATGGAGGTAAGGAGCGGGGCAAATCGCTCCCCCAGGCTGCGTACATATGCAGCCTGGTGGACGTGCAAGGTGCGCCGCCCTCGGTCTCGTTCCAGCTCCATGCCAAGAAAGACTCGAGGTGGACCAAGGTCTTTCATTTTGTAAGTTGCCTAAAGAAGCGCCTTTGCTGCTGTGACCGAGGCAGGATCAGGAGAGGCAATGAGAAGGTCATCCACATAGACAAGGATGGCGACAAGTGGCTTGGTGGGGCCACTAAGGAACAGTACTGGATCCACAGTGCTTCGCTTGTAACCTCCGTTTTCAAGGGTCGCTGTGATTTCTTGGTTCCAACACCAGGGGGATTGTTTCAGCCCATAGAGGGCCTTGCGCAAGCGCCACACCCGGTTTGTTCCGTATGAAAAGCCAGGTGGCTGCACTATGTAAATCTCCTCATCCAACCTACCATGAAGGAAGACATTGTTAACATCCATCTGCTCGAGTTCCCAATCATGCTGAGCAACTAGACTCAAGAGTGCCCTGGCTATGGTGTATCGACCAACTGGGGCAAAGGTCTCATCAAAATCAACACCAGAGATCTGAGAGAATCCCTTTGCGGTGAGGCGTGCCTTGTAGCAATCAACAGTGTTGTCAGGGTTCAGTTTACGATGATACACCCACTTGGCCGCAACTGCCTTGCGACCCGGTGGGAGATCAACAAGCTCGTATACATTGTGATCGGAAAATGCATCAAGTTCAGCCTTCATGACTTTCTCCCAAAGAGAGGAGTCAGGGGCTGTGCGTAGTGTTTGCACCGTCAGAGGCTCAGGTGGTAGAGGCGAGAGTCCAGCGGCAGTAAAGCATGATGCAACGTATCCAGCCACTGATGAGGGCAGAGCTGAATGGAACTTATCCTCAACAAGGGAGTATCCCAGTGTAGTACTGGGGTGGATGATGGATGCAGCAGTGGACAGAGAGGAGACAGCAAGACCGAGAGCCCGGAGACCGGGGTCACCAGAGACCACTGGGTGTGACTGAGAGGGGAGGGTAGGAGGCGCCCGCCATGAGTGTAGGGTGACACCGGTGGAATGGACGGTGCACGCAAGGAAGCAGGAGAAACATCAGGGTGTGACTGTACAGCCGGAGGCGGGGAGACCACATGATCAGATTGTGGAGAGAGAGAACGTGATGGAGAGAGAGCGCCAGGTGGGGAGACAGAAGATGCAGGTGAGTCAGCATAAGACAATGCTGACTCACCTGATGGCGCAGTGAGAGGGGCAGACGACACAGAGGGCGAAGAAGGAGAGGAGGGCAATGCCGGACTCGGTGCAGTGGATGAGGCGACGGGAGACGAGAAGGGACGCCCAGAGGAGAGCACAGAAGGCCCAAGGGGCAGAGGACCACTCCCACTCCAAGAGGGCGGAGCGTGGGAGGCACCAAGGCGAGAAGTATCACGTTTAAAGAGGTGCTCAAAGAACAGGGCATCACGAGACTCGACGATGCGACATCGGGAGGGGTCCCAAAAATGCCACGCTTTGGAGAAGGGAGAGATGTCTAGAAAGAGACAGAGTCGGCCACGAGGCGACAGTTTGCCATCACGGTGGTCTGAGGGAACCACACGGAGGCAAGACAACCCCAGACACGAGCATGACGGAGATCGGCACGCTGACTAGTCCAGCGTTCAAAGGGGGTGACAGAGTGAGGAAGAGGACCATGAGGGACACGATTCCAGACCCAAGTGATATACGGCATTGCCTCAAAGGCAAAGAGAGGGGAGAGACCAGAGGCAGAGAGGAGGGAACGCACACCATCGGCAAGGGTGCAATTACAATGCTCAGAAACACCATTTTGTTGAGGAGTGTACGGAGCAGAGGACTCGACCCGGACACCACTAGAGGTGAGGAAACAAGAGGTGGGACCAAAACACTCACCACCCCAATCACTGCGAAAGACGCGCAGGGATTTGTTGCAGGCACGCTCAACCTGCAGGAGCCATGACTCAAGGACGTCAGTGACGTCGCTTTTGTGACGAAGCGGAAAGACCCAGCGATAGCGGGAGAAGTCATCACTCAAACAGAGGACGTATCGACCAAGGCCACCAAGGAAGTCATTGGGTAAGGGCCCCATGACATCAGCATGCACTAGGTCAAGCGGTTGAGTGGTAGTGGAGTCAGAGGTGGAAAAGGGTGAGCGGTGCATTTTGCCACTGGCACAGTCAAGACAGGTGAAGTGCAGGGAGGAGCAAAAGTGGCAGGGTCAAGGCCGTGGGCTGGTCGAAGGCGAAGGAGGCGTTGAATGGCAGCAATGTGAATGTGACAGAGACGACGATGCAGGAGATCAGTGTGCTCAGGTGACAGGGAGGGTGCAACATGAACAAGAGCAGATGCAACGGAAGTAGAGGACAACGTGAGCGGGACGCGGAACAGGCGATCACAACGCACACCACAAAGAATAACACGGCCAGAAAAACGAAGTGAGATAGAGGCCAGGCCCCGGCTGGACGAAAAATCCATGCCTTGGTCATCAAGGGTGGTCATGGAGAGCAGGCTGACTTCAAGATCAGGCACGTACAGGACATCAGGGAGATATACGGTACCACCAGGGCCCACAAAGCGTACCACACCAACACCTTGAACAGGGAGCAACTGGCCAGAGCCAGTGCGAACAGAGTGGACAGACTGAACAGGGCCAAGGGAAACAAAGGACGAGCGACAGGAGGTCATGTGATGAGTGGCCCCAGAATCAATGATCCAGAGGCCGGGAGAGGCCCGAGTGGTGGGAAGAACAAGACAAACAACAACAGTGCCTCGGGAGGAGACAGAGGCTGAACAACTGAGACGTGCAGGGTACGTATGTGACTGCCATTCTTCAATCCAGGCACAATCATCAGGCCATTCCCCTTGAACACAACCAGAGGAACCACCATGAAGTGTGTCCTCAGACTCACAAATAGACACGTGCAACTGGCCACTCATACTCTCACCTCCATGAGAGCGAAGGTGAAGAAGTTTTGCCAGTCGACATTCAAGTGTGCGCTCCTTGTCACGGCAATCAGAGGAGCGTTCTAAGGAGCGGTTGGAGGAGCGGTCAGAGAAGTTCCCGTCGTCACGCGCCTAGTGCGGTACGTGATAGTGAGAGGGTGGAGGTCCGTAGTACGGGGATCCAGATGGAGGAGGAATCCAGCCCCACGGACTGGGTGTTGGAGGTGCTGGGTGCAGGGGGGCAGAGGTGGTGGAGAGGGCAGAGCCGGTGGAAGAAGATGAGGAGGAAGTTGTAGTCAACACAACAGAGGCAGAGGAGACAGCAGCACCGGTGCGTGCCCAGTGAGCACGCATGGAGGAGGCCAGCTGTGCGTCATCACGAGGGGTAGGGCATTTTGGTGCAGAGTGACCGGAGGCACCACAATTCCAGCAAGTGACGTTAGTAGGGGTGCCGACCGAGTTTTTGCCACCGCGACCGCCCCCACGACCTTTACCCCCTCGACCACCCCCCCGACCGGAGCCGCCGCCCCACCTTGGGAAGAACCTTGAGTGGAGTGTGCTGTCACATGTGAAGAAGACGAGGAAGAGCAGACTGCGGTAGAGGAGGACGAGGAGGAGTTAGTGACGGCAGCTAACACAGCACGATGCATGCGCTTGTTCTGGAGGGCATTCCACCAGTCCGTCAGGCGAGAGGCCGTGAAGTCAAAGAGAGGGCCAATCCTAGGTGGGGAATCACCAGGGACAAGCTCAAAAGCAAGGCGCTCAAGCTCAGTCTGGGAGACATGAAGACACAAGTCAGACAGCTCAGGGATGAGACCACCAATGATGGAGAGACAGGCCGACAGAGGACCTGGAGCAGCCTTTCCCAGATCTCGTAGTAGGCACAGACTACGCGCCCAATACTCATATGTTGTCTCATCCGCCCGCATCTGCAAGGTGTTAAATTGAACTGTGAGGGCGCTTTGGGTAGCGTGCCCAGTCACTGTCTTGCGGCGGCGGATGAGTACGTAGGCGCCAACGGGATCTGCCAACATGCCGCGGGAGGGGTCTGCATTGTACGTACCAATGTTGTCGAGGAGACTCTCTGGACCGGCATTGATGTGTGCGCGCACAGTACGAGCTGCTTCTGTTGGTTTTGGCACAAACGGCGCCTTGGCCGGTGAGTAGTATTCCCAAAGAAGCTCACCCTGGGCCCACGCGCTGAAGCGTATTTCCCAGGATGTGAACGTGAGCTTGGGAGTGAGCTGTGCTGGCGGAGTTTTAAAGTCCTTCTGTCGAACTGGAGGCAGGAGATGGGTAACGGCTATTGCTGAGCGAGAGGGAGAGGAAGAGTTGGCAACGGTGTCACCGGGAGGAGCGGACGAGTCAGCTGAGGCAGAGTTTGTGGCAAGAAAAACTGTGGCGAAGGTGGGAATGGCGTGTAGTTTCTCAATGACAAGTTTAGCTACTGTAGCAGCTAGCTCATACTGGGCTTCCTGTCCACGATGAAGCTCATCCTCAGCCCTACGGCGTTCTGCTTGAGCCTCACTAAGGGCGGCCTGGAGGGCCTCTATAGTTTCCTCTGGTGCAGGCATGATGCAGGATGGAATGGAAGCTGAGAGTGCAATGAGGGAAGAATAGATTTGAAGGCAATGCTCACCAAGCTACTGACGCGACAGAAGGTTGAAGAGTGGCGACAAGACGGTAGCAGCCGAGGAAAACAGAACGGCCACCCAGCTCGTGACCGCCACGGTAAGGCACAGAAGTCCTGTTGTTGCAGCTCTAGCGACTGCAGCGGTGGCAGATGCCACGAGGATGCCGGTAGTAATGGATGATGATGCGTTACGTGGTTCGCCGGTAGGTGTTAGCACTGCAGAGGCAGCGGATGCTCGGATGGAACCAACGGAACTGGAAGTGACGTCTGCTGCTATGGAGGCTGCCGTGGCAATGGATGCAGCGGTAGCTGTAACCTGTGCGGTGATGTTGGCGGCGGCAGTTGCGAGCAGAGTGAGTGAGGTGGCTATGCGTGAGTATGCTTCGGTAGCCCTGCCAACGGCTGTCTGTGCAGGGGCACGGCAGGCTCTTGCTGTCGCTGCAAAGGTGGCTGCAGCACCAGCTGCTGCGTCAAGGATAGACCCGGCTAAGCTGATTGAGTCAGTGAGGACAGGGAGAACCGGGATGACGCCGGGCACCTCAGGTGTAGTGGATGCTGTGTCTGGTCCTGCGGCAGGAGATGGAGGAGAAGGGATGGGTGAAGCAGCCGGTTCAGGAGGTGGAGAACTGCTGGTAGGTTGCATTCTTGGCGACAAAGGCGGTGATGGTGGTAGGTCGTCCGGGGTGTAGACTTGACGATCGACTTCCTCCCTCTCTCGCTCTGCTGCAGCGTTGACGTCGTCCTGCCAGTAGGTGTGATCAAGCATGCGCACCCACTGAGGGATGTCGTCGTCGTCTGCCAGAATGGAGAGCTGAGCGGACTATTGGGGTGACTAGAACCCCTTGTTGCAGTAGGCTAGAGACAGATTAGGGCACCAAAAAGATGAGTTGGGCGTGTGTCCTTGGATGGCGAGTGTCGGAGTCATGGGCAGCTGCAACAGGCGTGGCCTCAGTCACTCCTAGGGCTGAGGAAGACAGCTATGAGCGACTGCACGTGATTAGGTCTGGATCCGCCGAGTTGGCACAGATGCATCGACGACAGTGGCAGGCTGAGAGAAGACAGCAGCCGAAACATGATCTGGGTGACTCCGATCAATGAGAAGGCTTGGAGAAGTCGGTGGGTGAACCTCCGCTCAGACGAGCACTCAGGAACGATGTGGCGCCGTAGTTCAGCACCGCATAGAAGCAAAGTGTAGAGCCACTGCTGCGGTGAGGTTAGGTGGCCGAGAGAGGCTAGGGCGTGCGCAAAGGCGGCTGCCCAGGATCGAATAGCGGTGGGCGAGATGTCTCACATCGCTCTGATACCAGTAGTTACCCGGAAGTTTCCTAGGTTAAGTGTGTGAGAACACGCGACCTCGTGCACAAGCTACACAACACCATGGATGCAGAAAGCTTGCCTTCATAAACTTCAGTACAAGGAAGAGTGGTGAGTGAAGGGGGAGCGAGAGAGTTAGCACCCGGTGAGTGTGCGCTCGCAACGGGCATCACGCCCAAGTGAGCACACGCCGCCACCCGGGGGTCGAGCCTGACTGCTCGGCATAAAACCGACACTGCGGCTACTCACCAGTGCACAAGTGAACCCAGCACGGTGGCCCCCTAAGGATCAGCACCCGGAAAAGGCAGCTCCCCCAGAAAACACTCAAGGCAAGAAACATGATGCAAGGTATGGCAGTGAGAAATGTACGGGCCCTAGCATGTACCGCATCTCAGGATCAAGAGAGTCAAAGAGGATCAGACAATGACAAGATGTGTGCCAAGAGTTGTTCCTGGGCCAGCAGCAGCAACAGCAGCAGCAGCAGCAGCAGCAACACGAGAGCGTCCATGCCTTCTGCCGTGGCTGACACGCATGTAGCTTTCCCAGGTAGAGCTATTGTCATTCAATCTGTACAGATGTGTGCAATATGTGTGGAGACAAGAGGTCACAGAGTTGTGAGTGGCCAACAGACTTCAGCATTGAGTGCGTGACGAGCGGAGAGCGGCGAGCTCCTCCTCGCTCGCACTTTGAGGCACTACAAGGCCTTGATCCCAGACCTGCTGGTTGAAATATCCTGCAGGCCTGAAGTACGTCGAGATTCTGTCGAAAGAACCTATGAGTGAACCCGGGTGCTCAGCACCCAACCCCCCCAAACACAGTAGTACTAGGAAACCTAGTGTTGAGGTGACTAAAATCATGGGCCACGATAAGAATGACCATGGCTCCACTTCTTGTGCACGTGTCACCAAGAAGGATGATGTGGTATCGACGCTAGCGTCACTCCAGCATGAGACACCTGCATCAGTGAGGTGAGAGTGCAACGAGGCCAGAGGTCATTACGTCACTGTGCTTCACAGACCAACACTCCCCCATGACCCACAGCCGACGCACACAAGCACAAGCGCACACACACCCCACGTGTCACAAGATGTGACTAACGACTATACAGACCCATAGAACAAACATTCGTCCAGGATCACCATGAGGACACAACAGTCCCACTGCATGCACGGCTCCCTTAGAGACGTTGCGGTAGCTGGAAAACCTAGGCAGCAGGTTGGGGCAGCAGCGTTGTTGATGCAACGTGCGGGCTTCCAAGCTCGTTGCTTAAGTTAGCTGCCCCCTCAGTTTGCTGCTCTAGAGTCTAAGTCTGGAAGCTCTGGGTTTGTTACTTAGAAACGCGCGTGCCAGTGTTAGCGCCAGAAAGCAGCTCAAAACTGAAAGTGACTGATTAGGAATGAAGAATGAGCAACAATGGGAGACCCCTCCAAGTTCTAGCTCTCCCCCACTAGTGTAGAACTTGTTTCTCAGCTAACCAGCCAATCAGAAAATAGTCCTAGACCTATTTTCTGGGGCGAAATAGCTCTAATATCCACATTCCCGAAGGGTGGACCCTCCCATATCCAAGTGCGGAATTTTATGTCCCCCATATCCAGCAGTTTAAAATATAAGAACGACGTATCCGGCTCCCTCGCCATGCGCGATCAGCGACATGCGTCGCTGATCAAGCATGGCGAGGAGGGTCATGTGACCGTCGCTCGATCGCGACCCTCGATCTCTCGCGAGATCGCGATCGAGCGATGACCCATTTTCATCGATTTTATTTTTTGATGCGCAAACCCCCTATTACGATTTAGGGTTTTCAATGTTTTGCGCGGGCGGAACCCGCGCAAAACATAAAACCGTACATCGTAATAGGGGATTTGCGCGTCGAATAGTAAAATCGAAAAAAATGGGTCATGGCTCGATCGCGATTGAGCGGGAACGCCCATGTCAGTTTTTTTCTTCTTCCATGGCACACAAAACCCCTTAGGTTTGCGATACAAACACCTTCAAACCCAACCCCGAATTACATTCGGGGTTGAAGGTTTTGTTTTTTGCGCGGGCATCTGCTAGGCCCCGTGGTAGCGGGGCCCAGCAGATTCCCTTTCAACGCATGGGGTGTCTCGGACCCCTCACTCAAACCCCAAGTAAACCCCTCCCTCAAACAATCACAAACACCTCAAACGTGGGGTTTGTGATTGTTCAAGGGGCGTGATGATGTCATCCATCCGAAGCTGCATTTCATGTAGCAACGGCATGGTGTTCGCGCGCTTTTCTTGGATACGTCGTTGTTTTTCTGCGACCGGTGGATGTTTCAGTGTTAAAATTCAAATCAGTTGGGTATGGGGTTGTTAAAGAGCAATACATGGATATGGGGGATTTATTGGGAAATCGATGGGTATATGGTCACACCCACGTATTTTCTTGCAGGAAGGGTTTTCTCGGTTAGCCCTGCCAGACGCCCGACAGCCCAAAACCCGGGCGTCGTCCGTTTTGCCTGAAAACTGGACCATACCATAATACCGGCGCTGCAAACGCAGTCGTGCATTCAGAATCAGCTAGAAAATAGTAGCAAAGAGTTATGGCTGCCCGACCCCGGACAGTGCCTACGACACTCAGTGACCTCAAGCAGGGTCACACAGCAGGACACATGGACCCTAGGCATAGCATGACAATGCAGACGCAATGCCACAACCAGAAACAATGATGAGTGTATGGAAACAACATTTGCAGTGGCAGTGACCGCCGGCGGCCTGACCGCCACGGAGGCCTGCCGATGGAGCTGAGCGCATTGCCGTAGGGAGGAGGCTTCAGCGAATAGTGCGTGGGCCTCAGTGCGTGTCGGCTCCACCGAGCGACACTCTAGCGGCGTCGAGTCTCGCCGTCAGTCATCTGCACGCCGATGTACACAAGCCAAGAGGACACAACAGAGTACAATGAGAGATGCGCGAAAACCAACACTCCCCCATGACTCACAGGAGTAGTGCACATGTGCGGGCAGAGACACAGACAAACGACCAGACTCCCCCAAGCCACGCAGAGATGCAAGTAGGGACAAAGAGAGCAACTCACGGACACACACCGACCAAACTCAGAGCCTTCTTGAACAAGTCAGGCTTCAGTGCCTTGGTCAAGAAGTCAGCCAACTGTCGTGTTGTCTCAACCCACACGATGCTGATGCTGCCATCATGCAATAACGAACGCACATAGTGATACTGAATGTTGATGTGCTTTGTGCATGTGTGATGCACGCTGTCATTCTCGGCGATGGCCATGGCACTCTCATTGTCACAATGCAACGTCATGGATGCGACAGGCTGACGCAACTTGGACAAAAAACGACGCAGCCACACACTCTCACACCCGCCTGAGCCAAGAGCCACGTACTCAGCCTCAACAGTGCTGCATGCAATGCACCCCTGCTTGCCACTCCACCAGGACACAGCTGTGCCGCCAATCAGAAAGATCTAGCCTGTGCGACTCTTACCGTCCGGACTGCCGGCCCAGTCACTGTCGGTGTATCCCACGGCGACCTAAAACGGCTGACTCGGAACATGAGACCTCGCCGAGGAGTCGAGACAACATAGCATAGTACTCGGATCGCAGCCTCGTAGTGGAGGTGACGTGGCTCTTGAGAGAACTGGGTTAGGAGGTTGACGGCGAACGCGATGTCTGGACGCGTCATCATTGCCAGGAACATCAGTGACCCAATGACTCGCAGGTACGTGGTCGCGTCAACTGGCTCCCCCACAATAGCTGGGTCAAGACTCTTTAGCTTCACCTGGCCATCGGGTGACATGGGTGAGGATGCGCTCGGCACAAGTGGCAGGTCCTCCGCAAAGCGGGTAGACAGAGTCTGCACATAGGCACCCTGGTGGAAGTGTAGGATGCCCTGGGAGCAATCATGCTCGAGCTCTATGCCCAGGAAGACTCTGGCAGATCCGAGATCCTTCATCTGGTAGGCGGCGTGCAGCAAGTCCTTGACGCGTTGGATGGCAGCCATGTTTGGTGATGCAATGAGGCGATTGTCGATGTAAACCAGAACAGCGGCAAAAGTCTGGCCTCGCGGAGTGACAAACAGTGCAGGGTCAGCGGTGCTGTGCTGGAGTCCGCTCCGAAGAAGCGTGCTGCTGATTTCTTGGTTCCAGCACCGAGGCGACTGCTTCAGGCCATAGAGGGCCTTTTGCAGTCGCTAGACTCTCCCAGTGCCGTCGTCGAAGCCTGGGGGCTTCACCATGTAGAGCTCCTCACCCTCTAGTGAGCCATGGAGAAACGTGTTGCTTACATCCATCTGATGCAGCTGCCACCCATGCTGAGCAACCAGGCTGAAGAGTGCCCGGCTAGTGGAGAACCGGCCAACTGGGGCAAAATTCTGGTCGTAATCGACCCTAGGAATCTGGGCAAACTCCTTGGCTGTATGGCGGGCCTTGTACTTGTCCAAGGACCCGTCGGGCTTCCACTTGCGCCGAAAAACCCACTTGGTGCCGATGGCCTTCCGACCTGGAGGAAGGTCGACGAGGTCGTACACATGGTGCTGTCGGATAGGAGCGAGCTCATCGGCGCAGGCAGCGTCCCATTGTGCGGCCTAAGGGGAGACTCGTGCCTCGGGCAGGGTGGCTGGGTCCTCCGGACGTGCTGTGGAACGGAATGAGAGAGCGTGTGCATCTCGAGCCCGTGGTGGGATGCACGTGAGTGCAGCCATGACAGCGTGCCGATGCTCGTGATGGAGCATGGCGTAGCCTAGTGCGGAGCCCGGGTGAAGGTATGCAATGATGGCTGAGGTGGTCAAGCCGAGGGACTTGGTGCCAGGGTCCCCACTCACGAACGTGGGAGTGGAGGAGACACGTGGAGCCACGGGGGGTCGAGGTGCCACGGAGCGTGGTGCGTCAGTCCGCACGCTCGTCGACCATCTGGGTCGGAGGCTGCCGCCTGGGCCACGTGTGTAGCGTGGTAGGGCCGGATATGGCACTGAGTCCGACGGGCCAGTGGAGGCAGACGGGGTTGCAGGTCAAGAGGGGTCGGCGGATGCAACCGGGGCACCTGGTCAAGAGGGGCCAGCGGATACAACCGGGGCAACTGGCCCGGATGGGCCAGCGGACGCGACTAGAGCTGTCGGTTCGGAGGGACCAGCGGACGCGACTGGGGCTGCTGGCCCGGAGGGACTGGAGGGGCCGGCGGACACGACTGGGGCTGCCGGCACGGATGGACCAGCGCACGCGACTGGGGCTGCTGGCCCGGAGGGACTGGAGGGGCCAGCGGACACGTCTGGGACTGCCGGTCCGGAGGGACGAGCGGACGCGACTGGGGCTGCTGGCCCGGAGGGACTCGCGGACGCGTCTGGGACTGCCGGACCAAAGGGGCCAGCGGACACAACTAGGGGTGCCAGTCCGGAGGGACCAGCGGACGCGACTGGGGTCGCTGGCCCGGAGGGACTGGCGGGCGCGTCTGGAACCGCCGGACCGGAGGGGCAAGCGGACACGACTGGGGCTGCCGGCTCAGATGGACCAGCGGACACGACTGGGGCTAAAGGCCCGGAGGGACCAACAGACGCGATTGAGGCTGCCGGCTCAGAGGGACCGGGAGATGTGTCACCCAGAAGCAACAGGACGGAGGACGGACTCACTCCCCCACGCGACGGGATAGACACAGATTAGCCGGAGCGAATGAGGTCGCGAGGAAACAGGTCCTCAAAGAAGAGTGCATCCCGGGACTCGACGATGCAGTGCCGTGAGGGATCCTAGAAGCGCCAGGCCTTTGACTGACGAGAGACGCCGAGGAAGGTGCAGGGACGTCCGCGGGGGGTGAGCTTGCCGCCCTGTTGTGGGGCGGGCAGCCACACCACGGCCACGCAGCCCCAGACGCGAGCCGGGCGGAGGTCAGCGCGCTGACCGCACCAATGCTGGTAGAGCGTGGACTGGTGGGGAAGGGGACCGTGAAGAATCCGATTCCAGACCCAGGTCATGTAGGCCATGGTTTCAAAGTAGAAGCCATCGGAGAGATCGGACTAGACCCGCATGGTGCGGACGGCGTCGGCCATGGTACAGTTCCACCGTTCGAAGACACCGTTCTGGGCGGTCGTGTAGGGTGCTGATGTCTCATGGTGGATGCCGCGTGAGGCGAGAAAGGTCGTGGCCTTGCCCATGTACTCACCACCATGATCGGAGCAAAAACGGCAAAGTGGACGGCCACACTCATGCCCCGCAAGGACAAGCCAGTCCTGGATGGTGCGGGCGACTTTCCACTACTGCCGAAGGTAGAAGACCCAGCGGTAGCGAGAGTAGTCGTCAGTGAGGATAAGGACATAGCGGCCGTGCTTACTGACGGACCCGATTGGGAGAGGGCCCATGACATCCGAATGGACAAGGCCAAGAGGGGTGGACGCACGGGAGGAAGACAACGGGTACGTAGACCGGTGCATCTTCCCCTGAGGGCAATCAATGCACTCAGTGGGGCACGGGAGGGGGAAAGTCTCCGGGTCAAGGCCCTTGGCCGGCTGGGTGCGGAGCATGCTGCCTACGGCGGCAGAGTGGACGTGGCAAAGGCGGCGGTGCAAGAGGTGAGTGTACGAAGGAGAAAGCGTGCTAGTGACAAACACATGGCCTGTGGCGGCCGGCGGGGAGGAGACGGAAGGGGAGGAGGAGAGATGGGGCACATGCCACAGGTTGCCACGGGTGGTGGCGTGCAGTACTACGAGACCAGAAGGACGCAATAACACAGTGCCAACACCATGCAAGTGCACAACGTCCACGCTCATGCGGTCAAGTGCAGTGACGGACACGAGGCTGAGCTCAAGACCAGGGACAAAGAAGACATCGGTTAGAAAGACGTCACCGGCAGGACCACGGAAACGAACAACACCAACACCACTGTCAGGCAACACCTTTCCGGAGCCCGTCCGGACACCGGAGATATCGCCTACAGGACCGAGCATACTGAAGGCCTCACAAGAGGCCGTCATGTGATGCGTGGCCCTAGAGTTGATGAACCAGGTGTCAGCGGGGTCCTGGACCGGAGTCGCCAGATCGCTAACGGTCACCTGGGAGCAAGCAAGGGACGCAGATGCGGTGGAAGGAGGGGCGAACCGAGACTGCCAATTGTCAAGCTATGCAACATCGTCACAGGAAAGGGTATAAGAGACCACGGGAAACGATGCGATAGACGAGGAAACGGCACACAATCGTAGATCAATCTCAGTCATGCAAGGCGGGGTAGGAGAACAGGAGGTGATGCAACTTGCACTTCCCTGGGGAGGAGGGCGCATCAGGCCTAGCTGGAGCGCGATGAACTGCTCCAGCTGACGCTCATGGGAGGACGGCCCGAGAGTGTAGACCGAGTATGGAGTGACGGCACCGGAGCCCGGGTAAGGGAGGGACATCGCCGGTGATGGGAACGGAGGCGCCGACGGCTGTGGGTAGTACTGCTGCGGCGCGAGTGTCTGCGGGACTGGCGGAGCTGTCGGAGTGGCGGAGCTGCTGGACAAGGTTGAAGTGTCACGGCCAGCAGCAGCGACGGCGGCAGAGGCGAGACGGCACTCCCGCTAGCGACGCATGGTGGCGATGACGCGCGCCTTGTTTGTCGGGAGGGGGCACGTGTACCACACGTGCCTGGGCTGGCCACAGTTGTGGCAGACCGAGCCACTACCGCTTGACCCCGTCGACGGATGTTGCTGCTGCTCTTGTGGCGGACCCTTGCCTTTCTTGTTTCAGCTCTTCTTCTTCTTCCCCGAAGATGATGAGGTAGCTGGGGCGGGGGAGGCGACGACCACTGAGGCAATGACAGCGGAGGCGACGACAGGGGATGCAAGAGCCTCCGTGCGATGGAGCTGGGACTCCTGGCAAGCTTCCTCAATGCGGAGGAAGAGCTTGTATGCCCAGGGCATGAGGGTGCCTTGGGCTGCCATGGTGGAGAGGACGTCATGGGGGTAGTACACGAAGACGTCCGCGTATGCGCTGGTGGCGCCGTGCTTGATGGTGAGAAGCGCGGACAGAGGGGGTGGAGCAGATTTGCCGAGACGACAAAGGATGTGCTCCACCCGCTGCTTGCAGGCAATGACCGTCTTGGTCTCCCCCATGTGCAGGGAGTTGAACTCCCGGAGCAGACGGCTGATCTCAGCATCGCTGGACAGGCGATGGGGCCTAGTGAGGACGTGCCATGCGGTTGCAGGGTCTGGGATGTCGCCAGAGATGAAGTCACCGAGGAAAGGCTCTAGGGCCAGGCGAGAAGCTGGAGGGGCGACTGGGACGAGGGCACGGACGGCGCGACCAGCGTCATACAGCTGGTCGGCCTGGGTGGAGTCATAAGGGAGGATGTAGTATGCCCACAGGCCCTCAGCTTGTGCCCACATCCGGAAGCTGAGCTCCCAGCTCCGAAACTACTTGCCGGCCTAAAGTGGCTGCGGCGGCATCTCAAAGTCCTTCTGCCTGCGGCCGGCGCCCAGAGTGGGGCCAAGGACGAAGGTCACTGTTTGCCGCTGGCACAAAGTCTGCTGCTGTGCCATGTAGTACGTGGCAGAAGATACAGCTGGGCTGGCGTGCCCTGGAGGGATGAACGACAACGGCGCACTGGTGGCAGTCTGGGAGGCTACTGGCTGTAGCACTACAAGTTGTTGCATCAAGGCGGCGAGTTGTTGCTAAAGACCAATGAGGGGGTCAGGGTTGCCGCCAGCGACCCTAGTGGGCTGCTGTTGCTGCTGTTGCCGTTGCTACTACTGTTGCTGCTGCTACTGCTGTTGCTACTGCTGTTGCTGCTGCTGCTACTGTTGCTGCTGCTGCTGCTGCTGTAGTCGGTGCAAGAAAGGGGGGGTAGGGGTCCCGCCAACAGAGGAGGACCCCTTCCCACCGGGGCTACCAGCCATGGTTTGATGTCCCTTGTTTTGTTTTGCTTTTTTTTTGTCTTTGTGTTGCTGATATCAGCAGTGGCTTGGGGCGGTGGGAATTCTACCCACCCCTTTGGTTGTCTTCCCCCTTCTCTTTCTTCCCCCCTTTTTTTGTTGATGATGTGAGTAGTGACATCAGCAGTAAGGTCAGCAGCTGGATGCTAACGTCAGTAGCGGCGGTGGTTGGGGCCATTGTTGCTACTGCTGTTGCGGCTACTGCTACTACTACTGTTGCAGGCGCTGCAACTGTTGTTGTTGTTGCTGCTGCTATTGGTATTGTTATCGCTACGGCTGCTACAGCTGCTGATTTAGGTGCTGTTGCTACTACTACTGCTACTGCTGTTGCTGCAGCTGCTGCTATTGCTATTGCTGTAGCTGCTGCTGCTGCGGCTACGGCTGCTGTTGCTGTGGCTGCAGTTGCAGCAGCAGCTGCTGCTACTACAAGCTGCTGCGGTTGCTATGGCTGCTTCAGCCTGCTACTGTTGCTGCATGCTACTACAGCTGCTGCGTGCTGCGGTTGCTGCTCGTTGCTGCTACGGGCTACTCCTGTGGGCTGCGGGATGGGGGATTTTTTTTCTTCTCTCCTTCTCGTTTTTTTCCCCCTTTTTTCCTGTCACATCGGGCAGTCGCCCGCTGTCTACTGCGAGCAGTGGGCTGCTGCTCGCTAGCAGCAACGAGCCGCTACTCGCTCGCAGCAGCGGGCTGCTGCTCGTTACTCGCTCGCTGCGAGGTGCGAGAAGCAACAGCCGTGGCTGGCTACTGCCAGCAGCTGCTCGCTGCTGCTGCTGCTGCGGCCGCTGCAGCCCGCTGCTGCTACTACACGTTGCTGTAGCTGCTGCTTGCTGCTGCCGCGGGCTGTTGCTGCAGGTTGCTGCTGCGAGCTGCTTTTGCTGCTGCTGCTGCTGCGAGCTGCTGCTGCGGCGAGCTGCTGCTGCAGGCTCCTGTTGTTGCGGGCTGTTGCGAGCTGCTGCTTCTGCCTGCCACTGCTACACGCAGCTGCTTCTGGCTGCTGCTGCCACTACTCGCTACCGTTGCCTGTGGCTGCCGCTACTGTAGATTGCCGCTGCTGTGGGCTGGTGCCAGTCAGTGCACCTGGGTGACGTTGAAGCGTGCATCATCGCCCGCAGGTGTCGGATGCGGCCTGCCGCTCACCGACTCGCATCACGCGTGGGGGTCAGTGCTGCCGAAAACTTTCGGCAGCATTTCCCCTTGCCCGGTGGCCGTGGGAAAAAATCTGACGCCGCCACCAGGCGGGTCAATGCTGCCGGAAGAAATCCGGCAGCATTTCCCCTGCACTAGCGCGTATGGGGATCCGCCGGCGTTGTCTGGCACCTGTTCGCTAGTCTTCTACTGCTGCTGCTATGCTTTGCCTCTGATACCAAGCTGGAAAACCTAGGTAGCAGGTTGGGACAGCAGCATTGTTGATGTAGCGTGCGGGCATCAACGCTCGTTGCTTAAGTCAGCTGCCCCCTCAGTCTGCTGCTCTAGAGTCTAAGTGTGGAAGCTCTGGGTTTGTTACTCATAAACGCACGCGCTTGTGTTAGCGCCAGAAAGCAGCTTAAAACTGAAAGTGACTGATTAGGAATGAAGAATGAGCAACAATGGGAGACCCCTCCAAGTTCTAGCTCACCCCCACTAGTGTAGAACTTGTTACTCAGCTAACCAGCCAATGAGAAAATAGTCCTAGACCTATTCTGCCGGGGTGTGACCATATACCCATCGATTTCCCGATAAATCCCCTATATCCATGTATCGCTCTTTAACAGCCCCATACCCAACTGATTTGAAGTTTCACACTCAAATATCCACCGGTCGCAGAAAAGCAATGACGTAAAAAAAAAAGTGCGCGAACACCATGCCGTCGGTGCATGAAACGCAGCTTCGGATGGATGACGTCATCACGCCCCTTGAACAATCACAAACCCCACGTTTGAGGTGTTTGTGATTGTTTGAGGGAGGGGTTTGCGTGGGGTTTGAGCGAGGGGTCCGAGACACGCCATGCGTTGAAAGGGAATCTGCTGGGCCCCGCTACCGCGGGGTCAAGCAGATGCCCGCGCAAAAAACAAAACCTTTAACCCCGAATGTAATTCGGGGTTGGGTGTGAAGGTGTTTGTATCGCAAACCTAAGGGGTTTTGTGTGCCATGGAAAAAAAATTCAGATGGGCGTTTTCGCTCAATCGCGATGGAGCGATGACCCATTTTATTTGATTTTGTTTTTCGACGCGCAAACCCCCTATTACGATGTACGGTTTTATGTTTTGCGCGGGCTCCGCCCGCGCAAAACATAGAAAACCCTAAATCGTAATAGGGGTTTTGCGCGTCGAAAAATAAAATCGAAAAAAATGGGTCATCGCTCGATCGCGATCTCGCGAGGGATCGAGGGTCGTGATCAAGCGACGGTCACATGACCCTTCTCGACATGCTCGATCAGCGACGCATGTCTCTGACCGCGCATGGCAAGGGAGCCGGATACGTCGTTCTTATGTTTTAAACTGCTGGATATGGGGGACATGAAATTCCACACTTGGATACGGGAGGGTCCGCCCTTCGGGAATGTGGATATTAGAGCTTTTTCGCCCTATTTTCTGGCAGGCAGGGTTTTCTCGGTGAGCCCTGCCAGACGCCCGACAGCCCAAAACCCGGGCGTCGTCCGTTTTGCCTGAAAACTGGACCATACCATAATACCAACGCTGC
>SZWC01002952.1:136251-152296 GCA_023375785.1 Penium margaritaceum | reverse complement strand
GTGAGCCCTGCCAGACGCCCGACAGCCCAAAACCCGGGCGTCGTCCGTTTTGCCTGAAAACTGGACCATACCATAATACCAACGCTGCGAACGCAGTCGTGCAGTCAGAATCAGCTAGAAAAATAGTAGCAATGTGTTATGGTTGCCCGACCCCGTGTAGTGCCTACGACACTCAGTGACGTCAAGCAAGGCCACACAGCAGGAGACATGGAACCTAGGCATAGCATGACGATGCAGACGCAATGCAACAACCAGAAACAATGTTGAGTGCATGGAAACAACATCTGCAGTGGCAGTGACCGCCGGCGGCCTGACCGCCGCAGACGCCTGCCGATGGAGCTGAGCGCATCGCCGTAGGGAGGAGGCTTCAGCGAATGGTGCGTGGGCCTCAACGCGCGTCGGCTCCACCGGGCAACACTCCGGCGGCGTCGAGTCTTGCCGTCAATCATCTGCACGCTGATGTACACAAGCCGGAAGGACAAAACAGACTACAATGAGAGATTCGCAAAAACCAACAGCTGTTGAGTGCTTTCGTCAAGAAGTCAGCTCTTTGTTGTCGTGTGTCGACCCAAATGATTTGGACATCTGCTGCAGCAACTTGCTCATACACAAAGTGATGCTTAACATTGATGTGCTTCGTGCGTGTGTGATGCATGTCATCATGCTCAGCAATTGCTTTGGTTGTCACAGTGCAATGTGATTCAACGGATGGGAACATACAGTTCTTGAAACAAGTGACATAGCCAAACACTCTCACACGTGCCTGCACCAAGAGAAACATACTCAGCCTCACTGGATCTGCATCCCACACAACCCTGTTTGCCACTTTTCCATGATAATGTGGTCCCTCTGACAAGGAAGATGTAGCCTGTGCGGCTGCGAGCATCTGCGTCATGGGCCCAATCACTGTCTGTGTAGCCATTGACTACAATTGACAGCTGTGCTCGATAGCGAAGACCGGTCCAGGCAGTGGAGAGGGCGTACCTGACAACACACAGTGTAGCCTCTAGGTGTCGTGTCCTGAGACATTGAGAGAACTGGGCCAGGGTGTTCACAGAGAAGGAAACATCTGCTTTGGTAGTTGTCGCAAGGTACAAGAGCGACCGAATGACCCAGAGATAATCCGTCATGTCAACTGCCTCCCCCAGCTTAGACACGTCCATTGTCTTCAGCAACCTCTACCTAGCTGGCGTCATAGGTGTTGACACTGTGGGTGTGGACTCAAGTAGGGAGGCAAAGCGCTTCCCCAGACTGCGAACATACGCAGCCTGATGTATATGAAGGGTGCGACATGAACGGTCGCGCTCAAGCTTCATGCCCAAGAAACAACGAGCGAGCCCAAGGTCATTTATCTTGTACGTGAACTACAGGACGTTTTTCCCTGACCTGACAGCATCCTTGCTAGGTGATGTTAGCAGCAGGTCGTCCACATAGACGAGGACAGCCACAAACGGCATAGACAGTGGAGTGATAAAGAGAGTAGGATCCACCGTACTGTGTCAGTACCCTCCTTTCTTGAGGGTGGACATGATCTCTTCGTTCCAACACCGAGGCAACTGGCTCAGGCCGTAGAGGGCCTTCCGTAACCGTTAGACATTCTCAGTGCCGTCAAAGAAGCTTGGAGGCTGGACTACGCACTTACACGTACTTACACGCACTTACGTGTAATTTTGCGCACTTACATGCCCTTGCACGTACTTACACACACTCACACCCACTTACACATACTTACACGCACTTACACACAGTTACACACAGTTACATACACTTACACACAGTTACACGCACTTACATGCACTTACACGCACTTACACACACTTACACGTACTTATATGCACTTACACGTACTTACACGTAGTTACACATAATTACACGCGCTTGCATGCAGTTACACGCACTTACATGCACTTACACGCACTTACATGCACTTACAGGCACTTACACGTACTTATAAGCACTTACACATAGCTACACGGAGTTGCACACACTTACAGGTACTTACACACACTTACACGCACTTACACAAACTTACATGCACTTACGAACACTTACAAGCACTTACACGCACTTGCACGTACTTACAGGCACTTACATGAACTTACACACACTTACACACACTTATACGCACTTATACGCACTTACACTTACTTATACGCATTTATACGTACTTACATGCACTTACACACACTTACACGCACTTACACAGACTTACACGCACTTACACACACTTAACACACACTTACACACACCTATACACACTTACACACACTTACACACACTTACATGCACTTACACGCACGTACATGCAGTTACGCGCAATTATACACACTTACACAAATTTGTGCACACTTACATGCACTTACACGCACTTACATGGACTTACACACACTTACACGCACTTACATGCACTTACACACACTTACACGTACGTACACCCACTGACACACACTTGCACGCACTTATACGCATTCATACGCACTGACATGCACTTACACGTACTTACACATACTTACACACACATACACGCACTTACACGTACTTACATGCACTTACACGCACTTATACATACTTACACGCACTTACATGCACTTACACACACTTACACGTACTTACATGCACTTACATGCACTTATACACACTTATACACACTTAGACACACTTACACACACTTACACACACTTAGAGGCACTTACATGCTCTTACACACACTTACACACACTTATGTGCACTTATGCACACTTACACACACTTACACACACTTACACGCAATTACACGTACTTACACGCACTTACACGCAATTACACGCACTGATACACACACTTACACGTACTTACACACACTTATACGCACTTACACATACTTATATGCACTTACACACACTTACACGTACTTACATGTACTTACATGTAGCTACACGTAGTTACACGCTCTTCAATGCACTTACACGCACTGACATGCACTTGTACACACTTACATGCACTTAAATGCATGCACTTACACGTACCTACTTACACACACTGACACACACTTGCATGCACTTACACACAGTTGCACAGACTTACACACACTTGCACATACCTACACATACTTACACACACTTGTGCACACTTACACACACTTACACGCACTTACATGCACTTACACACACTTACACGCACGTACACACACTTACATATACTTACACGTACTTATACACACTTATACGCATTTACACTCACTTACACATACTTACACGTACTCACACGTACTTACATGCACTTACACGCACTTACATGTACTTACACGTACTTACACGTACTTCCACGCACTTACACGCACTTACACGCACTTATATGCACTTACAGACACTTATACACACTTATACACACTTACACGCACTTACAGGCACTTACACGCTCTTACACACACTTACACGCACTTACGCGCACTTATGCATACTTACACACACTTACACATACTTACACGCACTTACATGTACTTACACGCACTTAGACACAATTACACACACTTACACACACTTACATGCACTTACACGTACTTATACGCACTTACATGTACTTATACGCACTTACACATACTTACACACACATTTAAGTGCGTGTAAGCATGTATAAGTGTGTGTAAGTATGTATAAGTATGTATAAGTGTGTGTAAGTGCATGTCAGTGCGTGTAAGTGCGTGTAAGTACATGTAAGTACCTATAAGTACGTGTAAGTGCGTGCAATTGTGTGTAAGTGCGTGTAAGTGCGTGTAAGTACATGTAAGTGCTTGTAAGTGCGTGTAAGTGCGCATAAGTACGCGTAAGTGCATGGAAGTGTGTGTAAGAGCATGTAAGTTCCTGTAACTACGTTTAAGTGTGTGTAAGTGTGTGTAATTACGTGTAAGTGCGTGGAAGTACGTGTAAGTGTGAGTAAGTGGGTGTAAGTGCGTGTAAGTGCGTGTAAGTGTACATAAGTGTGCGTAAGTGTGTGTAAGTGTGTGTAAGAGCATGTAAGTGCCTGTAAGTGTGTGTAAGTGTGCATAAGTATGTGTAAGTGTGTTTAAGTGTGTGTAAGTGCATGTAAGTGTATGTAAGTACGTGTAAGTGCATACTTACACACACTTACATGCACTTATACGTACTACACGTACTTACACACACTTACACACACTTACACACACTTAAACACACTCACACGCACTTACACGTACTTACACGCACTTACGCGCAGTTACACACACTTACACGTACTTACACGTAGTTACACACACTTACATGCAATTAGACGCAGTTCCACGTACTTATAGGCACTTACACACACTAATGCCTACTTACAAATACTTACACACACTTACACGTAACTACATGCACTTATATGCACTTACACGTACTTACACGAAGTTACACGCAATGACACACACTTACATGCAATTACACGTACTTACACACACTTACACGTACTTACACACACACACACACACACACACACACACACACACACACACACACACGTAGTTGCACATAGTTACATGCACTTACAGGCACTTACACACACTTCTATGCACTTACACAAACTTACACACACTTACACGTACTTACCGGCACGTACAAGCACTTACACACACTCACACGCACTTACACGTACTTACACGCACTTACGCGCAGTTACACACACTTACACGCACTTACATGCACTTACACGTACTTACACACACTTACACGTACTTACCGGCACGTACAAGCACTTACACACACTCACACGCACTTACACGTACTTACACGCACTTACGCGCAGTTACACACACTTACACGCACTTACATGCACTTACACGTACTTACACACACTTACACGTACTTACCGGCACGTACAAGCACTTACACACACTCACACGCACTTACACGTACTTACACGCACTTACGCGCAGTTACACACACTTACACGCACTTACATGCACTTACACGTACTTACACACACTTACACGTACTTACACACACACACACACACACACACACACACACACACACACACACACACGTAGTTGCACATAGTTACATGCACTTACAGGAACTTACACACACTTCTATGCACTTACACAAACTTACACAAACTTACACGTACTTACCGGCACGTACAAGCACTTACACACACTCACACGCACTTACAAGCACTTACATGAACTTACACACTCATACATACACTTACACGCACTTACACACACTTACATGCACTTACACACACTTACACGCACGTACACCCAGTTATACGTACTTACACGTACTTACAGGCACATACACTTTGTTACACGCACTTACACATACTTACACGTACTTACACGCGTTTACATACACTTACACGCACTTACATGCACTTACACGTACTTACACACACTTACACGCACTTACACAGAGTTGTGCACACTTACGCGCACTTACACGTACTTACATACGCTTACACGCACTTACACGTACTTACACGTACTTACCTGCACTTACGGTCACTTACACACACTTACACACACTTACACACATTTACACACTTCCACGCACTTATACGTACTTACATGCACTTACACGTACTTACATGCACTTACACGCACTTACATGCACTTACATGCACTTACACACACTTACACACACTTATACGTGCTTACACACACTTACACACACTTATACGCACTTGCCCTCACTTACACGCACTTACACGCACTTACACATACTTACACACACTTACAAACACTTACACACACTTACACGCACTTATATCCTTACATGTACTTCCACATGCTTACACACACTTACACAAACTTAAACGTACCTACGCGTACTTACTCGCACTTACATGTACAAACACGCACTCACACGCACTTTAACATACTTACACATAGTTACAGGCAATTATACACACTTACACGTACTTACAGGTACTTGTATGCACTGATACGTACGTAAACACACTTACACACACTTACTTGGACTTACACGCACTTACATGCACTTATACATACATAAATGCACTTACACGCACTTACACACACTTACACGCACTTACACGCAGTAGCACGCACTTCCACACACTTACACGCACTTACATGCACTGGCACACACTTACACGTACTTACACGTGCGCACTTACACGCGCGCACTTACACGCACATGCTTACACGCACTTACACGTATTGACATGCACTTACACGCAATTAGACGCACCTACACACAATTACACACACTTACCCCTTCTTACATGCACGTACACATACTTACACGCACTTCCAAGCACTTACACCTACTTACACACTCTTACACACACTTACACACACTTGAATGCACTTACACGCAGTAACACACACTTCCATGTACTTACACTCACTTACACGTACTTACATGCACTTACACGTACATACACAAACGTACACGTACTTACATGCACTTACACACACTTACACACACTAACATGCAATTATACGCACTTAAATGCACTTACATGCACTTATACGTACTTACACACACTTACATGCACTTACACACACTTACACGTACTTACACGCACTTGTACAAACTTACACACACTTACACGCACTTACACCCACTTACCCGTCGTTACATGTAGCTACACACAGTTACACATACTTATACGCACTTACGTACATTTACGTGCACTTACACACACTTACACGCACTAACACGTACTTACACGCACTTACACACACTTACATGCACTTTCATGCACTTACACACAGTTACACGTACTTACACATACTTACACACACATACACGCACTTATACGCACTTACACACACTTACAATCACTTACGTGTACTTACACGCACTTACGAATACTTACATGCACTTACACGCAGTTACACGCGATTACACGCAGATACACCTACTTACATGCACTTACTCGCACTTAGACACACTTACACACACTTATATGCACTTACACACACTTATATGCACCTATACATACTTACACAAACTTACACACATTTACATGCACTTACATGCACTAATACACACATACACGTACTTACACGCAGTTACGCGCAGTTACACGCACTTACATGCACTTACACTCAGTTATACGGGGTTACACATACTTACACGCACTTACACGCACTTACGTACACCTACACGCACTTACGCACACTTATCCACACTTACACATACTTGCATGTACTCACACGCAGTTACACGCACTTATACGTACTTACACGAACATATGCGTACTTATGCACACTTACACACAATTAAACGCACTTATGTGTACTTATGCACACTTACTTGCACTTATGCACACTTACACACACTTACACACACTTATACGCACTTACACACACTTACATATACTTACACACACTTACATGGACTTACACACACACTAACATGCACTTACATACACTTACACGCACTTACACGCACTTTCACATACTTACACACACTTACACATACTTACACACACTTACACACACTTAGACGTACTTATACGCACTTACACGCACTTACATGTACTTACATGCACTTATACGCACTTACACGAACTTACACGTACTTAACTGTACTTACACACACTTACACACACTTACACGTACTTACACACACTTACACGTTCTTACACGCACTTACACGTATTTACGTACACTTACACACACTTAGACATACTTATACACACTTACATGCACTTACACGTACTTACACGCACTTATATGTACATATACGTACTTACAAGTACTTATACACACTTATGCACACTTATACGTACTTACACGCACTTACATGCACTTACATGTAGTTACACGCACTGTTACACAGTTACAAGCACTTATACACACTTACACACACATACATGCACTTACACATACTTACACACACTTACACACACTTACACACACTTACACGTACTTACACACACTTACACGCACTTAAACGCACTTACAAGCACTTACACGCACTTACACGTACTTACACACACTTACACATAATTATATGTATTTTCATGCACTTACACGCACTTGCACGTACTTACACGCACTTGTACCCAATTACACGCACTTACACACACGTGCACATACTTACACGTACTTATATGTACTCACATGCACTTACACGCACTTACACACACTTACACACACTTACACACACTTACATGCAGTTATACGTAGTTACACGTACTTACACACACTTACATGCACTTACACGTACTTATATGCACTTACACACACTTACACACACTTACACACACTTATACACACTTACACGTACTTATACACACTTACACGTACTTACACGCACTAACACACAGTTACACACAGTTACACGAAGTTACACGCAGTTATACGTACTTACACGCACTTAAACGCACTTACACACACTCACATGCACTTGCACGTACGTACACGTACTTACACGTACTTACAAGAACTTATACGCACTTACACATACTTACACGTACTTACACACACTTACACACACTTACATGCACTTACACGTGTGTACACGTACTTACACGTACTTACAAGCACTTACACGCTTTTTTACGCATTCACACGTACTTACACGCACTCACACGCACTCACACACACTCACACACACTTACACACACTTATATGCACTTACACGTACTTACACGCATTTACACGCAGTTACACACATTTACATGCACTTACACTCACTTACATGCAGTTACACACAGTTACACGTACTTACACGCATTTACATATACTTACATGCACTTACAAACACTTACACGTACTTACGCGCACTTACATACACTTACACACACTTACACGTACTTACATGCACTTGCACACACTTACACGCACTTACACAACTTACGTACACTTACACACACTTACACGCACTTACACACACTTACACACACTTACACGCATGCACTTACACGCACACACTTACACGTACTTACATGCACTTACACACACTTACACGTACTTACACCCACTTACACGCACTTACACGCACTTACACATACCTACATGCACTTAAACGTACTTACACACACACGTACTTACACGCACTTACACATACTTACAGAAACTTACAAGCACTTACACGCACTTATACGGACTTACACGTACTTACACACACTTACACGCACTTACACACACATACACACACTTACACGTCCTTAGATGATTTTACACGTACTTACACGCACTTACACCCTCTTACACAAACTTATGCGCTCTTATACAAAATCATACGCACTTATATACACTTACATGTACTTGCACACTCTTGCACGCAGTTGTACGTACTTACATACACTTACACACACTTATACACACTTACATACACTTTTATGCACTTACATGCACTTACACACACTTACACGCACTTACACGTACTTACAAAAACTTACACACAATTACACATAGTAACACGTACTTACACACAATAACATGCACATGCACACACTTACATGCACTTATACGTACTTCTACGTACTTACACGCACTTATATGCACTTATACGCACTTACACGCTCTTACACGCACTTACGCACACTTATACACACTTACACACACTTACACACACTTACACGCACTTACACACACTTATGCACTCTTATATGCATTTACACACACCTACACATACTTACACGCACTTCCACATACTTACACGTACATACACACATGTACACATACTTACACGCACTTACATACACTAACATGTACTTACACGCAGTTACAGGCACTTACACGTACTTACACGCAGTTACATGTGGTTACACGTACTTACACATACGTACACGTACTTACGCTCACTTACGTGCACTTACACATACTTATACGCACTTACACGTACTTACACACACTTACACACACTTACACGCACTTACACGCACTTACACGCACGTAAATGCACTTACACACACTTACACACACACACACACACACACACACACACACACACACACACACACACACACACACACAGACACACACTTACAAGCACTTACATACACTTACACACACTTACACACACTTACAGACACTTACACGTACTTACATGCACTTACACGCACTTACACGCACTTACACGTACTTACACGTATTTACACACACTTACACGCACTTACACACACTTACATACACTTACACACACTTACACACACTTACAGACACTTACACGTACTTACATGCACTTACACGCACTTACACGCACTTACACGTACTTACACGTATTTACACACACTTACACGCACTTACACACACTTACATACACTTACACACACTTACACACACTTACAGACACTTACACGTACTTACATGCACTTACACGCACTTACACGCACTTACACGTACTTACACGTATTTACACACACTTACACGCACTTACACACACTTACACGCACGTAAATGCACTTACACACACTTACACACACACACACACACACACACACACACACACACACACAAGTTCACACACTTACACACACTTACACACACTTACACACACTTACAAGCACTTACATACACTTACACACACTTACACACACTTAGAGACACTTACACGTACTTACATGCACTTACACGCAATTACACGCATTTACACGTACTTACACGAATTGACACACACTTACATGCACTTACACACACTTACACACACTTACATGTACTTACACACACTTACAGGCACTTACACGTACTTACAAGCACTTACACACACTTACAAACACTTACACGTACTTGCACGCACTTGTATGTACTTACACACACTTACACGCACTTACACGTACATACACGCACTTACACATACTTACACAAACTTACACACACTTACACGCACTTACTCGTACTTACACGTACTTACACGTAGTTATACGCACTTACATGCACTTACACGCACTAACACGTACCTACATACGTGTACACGCACTTACATGCACTTACACACACTTACACACACTTACACTCACTTACACGTGCTTAAACACACTTGAACACACTTACACGTACTTACACACACTTACATGGACTTACAAACGCTTACACGTACTTACACACACTTACACATACTTACACACACTTACACACACTTACATGCACTTACATGCACTTACATGCAGTTACACAGAGTTACATGCAGTTACATGCATTTACACAAAGCTACACGCACTTACATGCACTTACACACACTTACAGGCACTTATACGCACTTACACGTACTTACACGTACTTACACACACTAACATGTACTTACACGTACTTCTCCATACTTATACACACTTATACGGACTTACACACACTTACACGTAGTTACACATAGTTAAATGCACTTACACATACTTAAAAGTACTTACACGTACTTACATCCACTTACACACACTTAGACGTACTTACATACACTTACACACACTTACACACACTTGCACGCACTTATACGTACATACACAGACTTACACATACTTAGACCACTTACACATACTTACACGCACTTAGACGTACGTACTCGCACTTTTACACACATACACACACTTACACGCACTTACACGTACTTACACACACTTACACACACTTACACACTCTTACATGCACTTACACGCACTTATACACACTTACACATACTTACACACACATACACACACTTATACATACTTACACGTACTTACATGCACTTACACGCACTTAAACGCACTTAAATGCACTTATATGCACTTACACGCAGTTATACACACTTACACGCACTTACACGCACTTACACACACCTACATGCACTTACACACACTTACACGTACCTACACACACTCACACGTACTTACACGCACTTACACATACTTACATGCACTTACACGCACTTACACACACTTACACGCAATTACACGTACTTACACGTACTTATACACACTTACACACACTAACACGTACTTACACGCACTTACACGCACTTACACGCACTTACACATACGCACTTACACGCACACACTTACGCGTACTTACACGCAGTTACACGCATTAACACACACTTACATGTACTAACACACACTTACACACAATTACACGCACCTACAAGTACTGACAAGCACTTACATGCACTTACACATACTTGGACGCACTTACACGTACTTGCACGCAGTTACACGTACTTACACGCAGTTATACCTATTTACACACACTTACACACACTTACACACACTTACAATCACTTACGTGCACTTATACACACTTACACGCACTTATACCCACTTACACGCACTTACATGCACTTACACGCACTTACACACACTTATAGACACCTACACGCACTTATACCCACTTACACGCATTTACATGCACTTACACCCACTTACACACACTTACACACACTTACACTTACACGCACTTACAAGCACTTACACGCACTTACACACATTTATAAGAACTTACATGCACTTATACAAACTTACACGCAATTACACGCACTTACACGCACTTATACGCACTTAAACGCACTAACACACACTTACACATACTTACATGCACTTACACATAATTATACACACTTACACGTACTTATACATATTTAAACGCACTTACATGCACTTATAGACACTTACACAAACTTACACGCACTTACACACACTTACACGGGCGTACACACACTTACAAGCACTTACACGCACTTACATACACTTACACACACTTGCACGTACTTAAACACACTAACATGCACTTACACACACTTACATATACTTACACACACTTACACACACTTACACGCACTTACACCTACATATACGGACTTACACAAACTTACACGCACTTACACACACACGTACACACACTTACACACACTTACACATACTTACATGCTCTTATACACACTTACACGCACTTACACATACTTATGCACACTTGCATGCACTTACATACATGTACACACACTTACACACACTTACACACAATTACACGCACTTACACACAGTTACAAGTACTTACATGTACTTACACACACTTATACGCACGTACACGCACTTACACACACTTACACGCATTTACATGCACTTACACGTCCTTACATGTGCTTACACACACTTACACACACTTACATGCACGTACACACACACTTACACGCACTTACCCGTACTTACACGTACTTACACGCACTTCCACACACATACACGTACTTACATGTAGTTATGCGCAGTTACAGGCACTTACATGCACTTACACTCATAGGGGTTACACATACTTACACACACTTACACGTACTTACGCGCACTTACACGCACTTACGCACACTTATACACACTTTCACATACTTGCATGTACTTACACGTAGTTACACGCACTTATACGTACTTACACGCACATATGCGTACTTATGCACACTTACACACACTTAAACGCACTTATGCGTAGTTATGCACACTTACTTGCACTTATGCACACTTACACACACTTACACACACTTACACGCACTTACACACACTTACATACACTTCCACACACTTACACGGACTTACATACAATAACATGCATTTACATACACTTAAACGCACTTACACACACTTTCACAAACTTACACACACTTACACATACTTACGCACACTTACACTTAGACGTACTTATACGCACTTACACACACTTACATGTACTTCCACGCACTTATACGCACTTACACAAACTTACACGTACTTAACTGGACTTACACACCGAACACACACTTACACACACTTACACGTACTTACACACACTTACACGTTCTTACACGCACTTACACGTATTTACGCACACTTACACACACTTAGACATACTTATACATACTTACATGCACTTACACGTACTTACACACACTTATATGTACTTACACGTACTTACAAGCATTATTACACACATATACACACTTATACGTACTTACACGCACTTACATGCACTTACATGTAGTTACACGCACTGTTACACAGTTACAAGCACTTATACACACTTACATGCACATACATGCACTTACACATACTTACACGCACTTACACACACTTACACACACTTACACATACTTACACACACTTACACGCACTTAAACACACTTAAACACACTTACACACACTTACACACAGTTACACGCACTTACACACACTTACACATAATTATATGTATTTTCATGCACTTACACGCACTTGCACGTACTTACACGCACTTGTACCCAATTACACGCACTTACACACACGTGCACATACTTACACGTACTTACATGTACTCACATGCACTTACACACAGTTACACACACTTACACACACTTACACGCACTTACATGCAGTTATACGTAGTTACACGTACTTACACACACTTACATGCACTTACACGTACTTATATGCACTTACACACACTTACACACACTTACACGTACTTATACACACTTACACGTACTTACACGCACTTACACACAGTTACACGCAGTTATACGTACTTACACGCACTTAAACACACTTACACACACTCACATGCACTTGCACGTACGTACACGTACTTACACGTACTTACAAGAACTTATACGCACTTACACATACTTACACGTACTTACACACACTTACACGCACTTACATGCACTTACACGTGTGTACACGTAGTTACACGTACTTACAAGCACTTAAACGCTTTTATACGCATTCACACGTACTTACACGCACTTACACACAGTCACACACACTTACACGCACTTATCTGCACTTACACGTACTTACACGTACTTACACGCAGTTACACACATTAACATGCACTTACACTCACTTACATGCAGTTACACACAGTTACATGTACTTACACGCATTTACATATACTTACATGCACTTACAAATACTTACACGTACTTACACGCACTTACACACACTTACACACACTTACACGTACTTACATGCACTTGCACACACTTACACGCACTTACACAACTAACGTACACTTACACACACTTACACGCACTTACACGCACTTATACACCCTTACACGCATTCACTTACACGCACACACTTACACGTACTTCCATGCACTTACACGCACTTACACGTACTTACACCCACTTACACGCACTTACACGCACTTACACATACCTACATGCACTTAAACGCACTTACACACACACGTACTTACACGCTCTTACACGTACTTACAGAAACTTACAAGTACTTACACGCACTTACACGGACTTACACGAACTTAGACACACTTACACGCACTTACACACACATACACACACTTCCACGTACTTAGATGCATTTACACGTACTTACATGCACTTACACCCTCCTACACACACTTATGCGCTCTTATTCAAAATTATACGCACTTATGTAAGCTTACATGTACTTGCACACTCTTGCACGTAGTTGTACGTGCTTACATGTACTTACACACACTTATATACACTTACACACACTTTTATGCACTTACATGCACTTACATGCACTTACACACACTTACACGCACTTACACGTACTTACACAAACTTACACACAATTACACCTAGTAACACGTACTTACACACAATTACATGCACATGCACACACTTACATGCACTTATACATACTTCTACGTACTTACACGCACTTACATGCACTTATACGCGCTTACACGCTCTTACACGCACTTACGCACACTTACACACACTTACACACACTTACACACACTTACACGCACTTACACAAACTTATGCACTCTTATATGCAGTTACACACACCTACACGTACTTACACGCACTTCCACATACTTACACGTACATACACACATGTACACATTCTTACACGCACTTACACGCACTTACATGTACTTACACGCAGTTACAGGCACTTACACATACTTACACGCAGGTACATGTGGTTACACGTACTTACACATACGTACACGTACTTACGCTCACTTACGTGCACTTACACGTACTTATACGCACTTACACGTACTTACACACACTTGCACGCACTTACACGCACTTACACGCACATACACGCACGTAAATGCACTTACACACACTTACACACACACACACACACACACACACACACACACACACACACACACACACACACACACACACACATACACACACACACACACACACACACACACACTTACACACAC
>SZWC01002952.1:110052-136012 GCA_023375785.1 Penium margaritaceum | reverse complement strand
CACACACACACACACACACACACACACACACACATAGATGCACGTACTTACACACACTTACATGCACTTACACACACTTACACACAGTTACACATAGTTACACACACTTTTACGTAGTTACACGCACTTACATGCACTTATACGCACTTACGTTCACTTACACACACTTACACACAAGTTCACACCCTTACACGCACTTACACACACTTACGCACACTTACAAGCACTTACACACACTTACACACACTTACACGCACTTAGAGAAACTTACACGTACTTACATGCACTTATACGCAATTACACGTATTTACACGTACTTACACGCATTGACACACACTTACATGCACTTACACACACTTACACGCACTTACATGTACTTACACACACTTACAGGCACTTACACGCACTTACAAGCACTTACACACACTTACAAACACTTACACATACTTGCATGCACTTGTATGTACTTACACACACTTACACGCACTTACACGTACATACACGCACTTACACGTACTTACACAAACTTACACACACTTACACGCACTTACTCGCACTTACACGTACTTACATGTAATTACACGCACTTACACGCACTTACACGCACTTGTATGCACTTACATGCACTTACACGCACTTACACGTACCTACACACGTGTACATGCACATACATGCACTTACACACACTTACACACACTTACACGCACTTACACGTGCTTAAACACACTTGAACACACTTACACGTACTTACACACACTTACATGCACTTACACACACTTACACGTACTTACACACACTTACACGTACTTACACATACTTACACACACTTACACACACTTACGTGCACTAACACGCACTTACATGCAGTTACACAGAGTTACATGCAGTTACATGCATTTACACAAAGTTACACGCACTTACATGCACTTACACACACTTAGAGGCACTTATACGCACTTACACGTACTTACACATACTTACACACACCAACATGTACTTACACGTACTTCTCCATACTTACACACACTTATACGTACTTACACACACTTACACGTAGTTACACATAGTTAAATGCACTTACACATACTCAAAAGCACTTACACGCACTTACATCCACTTACACACACTTAGACGTACTTTCATACACTTACACACACTTACACGCACTTACACCCACTTACACGTACATACATGAACTTACACATACTTAGACCACTTACACGTACTTACACGCACTTACACATACTTACACGCACTTTTACACACTTACACACACTTATACAAACTTACACGTACTTACACACACTTACACACACTTACACACACTTACATGCACTTACACGCACTTACACACACTTACACATACTTACACACACTTAAACACACTTATACATACTTACACGTACTTACATGCACTTACACGCACTTAAATGCACTTAAACGCACTTACATGCACTTACACGCAGTTATACACACTTACACACACTTACACGCACTTACACGCACTTACATGCACTTACACGCACTTACACGTACTTACACACACTCACACGTACTTACACGCACTTACACATACTTACATGCACTTACACGCACTTACGTACACTTACACGCACTTACACATACTTACACGTACTTACACACACTTATACACACCAACACGTACTTACACGCACATACACGCACTTACATGCACTTACACATACGCACTTACACGCACACACTTACGCGCACTTACACGCAGTTACACGCATTAACACGCACTTACATGTACTAACACACACTTACACGCAATTACACGCACCTACAAGTACTGACAAGCACTTACACGCACTTACACATACTTGGATGCACTTACACGTACTTGCACGCAGTTACACGTACTTACACACAGTTATACCTAGTTACACACACTTACACACACTTACACGCACTTATAATCACTTACGTGCACTTACACACACTTACACACACTTATACCCACTTACACGCACTTACATGCACTTATACCCATTTACACGCATGTACATGCACTTACACGCACTTATACACACTTACACACACTTACACTTACACGCACTTACAAGCACTTACACGCACTTACACACACTTATAAGAACTTACATGCACTCACACGCACTTACATGCAATTACACGCACTTACACGCACTTACACGCACTTACACACACTAGCACACACTTACACATACTTACATGCACTTACACATTATTACACACACTTACATGTACTTACACGCACTTACACACACTTACACGCACGTACACACACTTACAAGCACTTACACAAACTTACACACACTTACACACACTTGCACGTACTGACACACACTAACACGCACTTCCACACACTTACATATACTTACACACACTTACACACACTTACACGCACTTACACCTACATATACAGACTTACACAAACTTACACGCACTTACACACACACGTACACACACTTATACGCACTTACACATACTTACATGCTCTTATACACACTTACACGCACTTACACATACTTATGCGCACTTGCATGCACTTACACACATGTACACACACTTACACACACTTACACGCAATTACACGCACTTACACACACTTACAAGTGCTTACACGCACTTACACACACTTATACGCACATACACGCACTTACACATACTTACACGCATTTACATGCACTTACACGTACTTACATGTGCTTACACACACTTACACACACTTACATGCACGTACACATACTTACACGCACTTACCCATACTTACACGTACTTTCACGTACTTACACACACTTACACATACTTACATGCACTTACATGCAGTTACACACAGTTACACGTAGTTACACGCACTTACATGCACTTACACACACTTACATGCACTTACATGCACTTACACGTACTTACACGTACTTACACGCACTTACGTGCACTTACACATCCTTACCCACACTCACATGCACTTATACATACTTGCACATACTTACACGCAATTACACGCAGTTTCATGCACTTACACATACTTTCACGTACTTACATGCACTTACACGCATATACACGTACTTCCACACACTTACACATACTTCCATGCACTTACATGCACTTACACATCCTTACACCCACCAACACATACTTACAGACACTTACACGCACTTAGACATACTTACACATACTTGTACGCACTTAAACACACTTACAGATACCTACACATACTTACACACACTTACATGCACTTATATACGCTTATACACACTTATACATATGTATACACACTTACACGCACTTACACATACTTACACACACTTACACGCACTTACACGTACTTACACACACTTATATGCACTTACACGCACTTACACGTACGTACACGCACTTACAGGTACTTATACATACTTACACACACCTACATGCACTTACACACACTTACACATACTTACACGCACTTACACGCAGTTACATGTACTTACACGTAGTTACACACACATACACGCACATACACACACTTACACACACTTACTCACACTTACACACAATTGCACGCACTCACACACACTTACATGCACTTACATGCACTTACACGCACTTACACACACTTACATGTACTTACACGCACTTACACAAACTTACACGTAGTTACACACAGTAACACGCACTTACACAAACTTACACGCACTTATACGTACTTATATTCACTTACGCGCACTCACATGCACTTATACGCACTTACACCCAATTATACGTAGTAATACACACTTACACGCACTTATCCACACTAACACACATTTACACGTACTTACACGCACTTACACGTACTTACACGCACTTAAACGCACTTACACACACTTACACGTACTTACACGCACATACACACACTTATACGCACTTACACGCACTTACACGCACTTACACATACACACTTATGTGCACACACTTACACGCACTTACATGCAGTTACATGCAGTTACACGCACTTACATGTACTTACACGCACTTACACGCACTTACATGTACTTTCACACACTTACAGGCACTTACAAGCACTTACATGCACTTACACGTACTTGCACGTACTTACACGTACTTGCACACAGTTATACGCAGTTACACATACTTACATGCACTTACACACACTGATATGCACATATATGCACTAACATGCACTTACACACACTTACATGTACTTACACACACTTACACACACTTAGAGGCACTTACACAAACTTACACACACTTACACACACTTACAAGGACTTACATGCACTTACATGCAGTTACACGCACTTACACACACACGTACTTACATGCATTTACACGTAACTACACGTACTTGCACGTGCCTACAAAATCACTTACGTACACTTATACGCACTTACAGTCACTTATATGCACTTACACACACTTACATGTACTTATACGCACTTACGTGCACTTACACACACTTACACACTCTTACACACACTTACACGTACTTACAAGCACTTACACACAGTTACATGCACTTATACACACTTACACGTACTTTAATGCACTTACACGCAATTACACGTACTTACACGTACCTACACGCATTTAAATGCACTTCCATGCACTTTCACACACTTACATGTACTTACACGCACTTACATCCACTTACACACACTTACACGCACTTACAAGTACTTACACGTACTTACACACACTTACACACACTTACACACACTTGCACACACTTACGCTCACTTATACGCACTTGTACACACTTACAGGTACTTACACACACTTACACGCAATTACACATACTTACACGTACTTACACGCACTTACACATACTTACACATACTTGTACATACTTCCACAGACTTACACGCATTTACATGTACTTACACGCACTTACATGCACTTACACGTGCTTGTATGCACTTACACGCACTTACACGTACTTACACGCACTCACACACGTGTACACACACTTACACGCACTTACACGCACTTACATACACTTGCACGCACTTACAAGTACTTACACACACTTACACGTACTTACATGCACTTACACGTTGTTACATATAGTTACACGCAGTTATACTTACTTACTCGCACTTACATGCACTTACATGCACTTACACGTACTTGCACGCACTTACACACACTTACACACACTTACACATACTCATACGCACTTACATGCACTTACACGCACTTATACGTACTTACACACACTTACACGCACTTACACGCACTTACACGCACTTACACACACTCATATGCAGTTACACGCAGTTACACATAGTTACACGCACTTACATGCACTCATACACACTTACATGTACCTACATGCATTTACACACACTTAGATATACTTACACGCACTTATAGGCACTTACCCGCACTAACATGCACTTACACACACTTACACACACTTACACACTGTTACACACAGTTACATGCACTTACACATACATACACACATTTACACGTACTTACATGCACTTACATACACTTACACGCACTTACACATACTTACACAGACTTTCATGCACTTACATGCACTTACACGCACTGACTCATACTTACACGTCCTCACACGCACTTACACACATTTAGACGTACTTACACACACTTACACGTACTTACACGCACTTACAAGCACTTACACGCACATACACATACTTACGCACACTTAGATGCATTTACATGCACTTACACACACTTACACGCACTTACTCGTACTTACACGTACTTACACGTACTTAAACGCACTTATACACACACGCACTTACATACACTTACACAAACTTACACACACTTACACCCCCTTACACACACTTACATGCACTTACTCGTACTTACACGCACTTACACACACTTCCACATACTTACACGTACTTACACACACTTACACATGCTTACACACACTTACACGCAATTATATGCACTTATACACACTTACACGCAGTTACATGCACTTACACATAGTTGCCCACACTTATACGCACTTACACGCACATACACGCACTTACATGCACGTACGCATACTTACACACACTTACACACACTTACACGTACTTACACACACTTACACGCACTTACACGTACTTACACGCACTTACAAGAACTTACACGTACTTGCCCATACTTACAGGTACTTACACGCAGTTACACGTAGTTACATGCACTTACACGCACTTATATGCACTTACATACGCTTACACACACTTACACGGACTTACACACACTTACACGCAGTAACACGCAGTTATATACACTTACACACACTTACACGCACTTACACGCACTTACAGGCACTTACATGCACTTACACACACTTACACGCACTTACACGCACTTACACGTACTTATACACACTTACACGCACTTACACGCACTTACACGCACTTACTCGCACTTATCCGCACTTGTACGCACTTACACACACTTATACGCACTTACACTCACTTACACATACGCACGTACACGTATGCACTTACGCGCACTTACACGCAGTTACATGCACTAACACGTACTTACATGCACTCACACGCACTTACACGCACTTAAACGCACTTACAGACACTTACAAGCACTTACACGCACTTACACATACTTACACATCATCCTACTGTCCGTGAAGGAACGCATTCTTCACGTCCATCTATTCGAGCAACCAGTCATGGTGAGCCACAAGGCTCAGCAGTGCTCTGGTGGTGGTGTATTGTCCGACTTGCGTAAATGTTTCGTCGAAGTTGATGCCTTGGACCTGGGAGAACCCCTTCGCCGTGAGTCTCGCCTTGTGCTTATCCAGTGTACCATTTGGCTTGTACTTCCGTTGGAAGACCCTTCAAGCGTCAATGGCTTTGCGACGGGGTGGCAAGTCAACTAACTCATAGACCGCATGGTCATCCAGAGCGTTCAGGTCATCACGCATGGCAGCCTCCCACTATTGGGTGTCACTGGACGCGCATGCTTGACGCACCGTGGTTGGCTCCGGTGGTAGGGCTGTGGTGGGTGACACAATGCGACACTCTGCAATGCTGCTCGAAACAGCCACCTCCAATGCATGTGCATGCTCTGAGGCCAGGAGCGCATAGCCAAGAGCAGAGGTGGGGTGGACAACCCTTGTGGCCAAGCCCATGGGATCCATGCCAGTAGGGAGGACAGGAGATTGTCCAGTCTGAGACTATGAGGAGCGTTCTGGGGCCGTAGTGCCAGGGCGTTGAGGGAGCGCACGAAGGCGCCCACCTCGGATGAAAGGGGAGACCGGAGCTTGACCAGTGGTGGCCAGTAGCGGAGGTAGAGCGGCCACATGAGGGGAAGAGACGAGTGAGGTAGCCACCAGAGGCGTGACCGGACTGGACGGAGAAACAGATGGGATACAAGTTGACTGGACAGAGTCTGTGACAGGAGAGGACGAGGCGGCGGAGGAGCTCATGGAGGACGGAGACACACTGGTTCCATGACCAGATGACGAGGACTGCAAACAGGGTGCATGACTGGATGACGAGGACTGCAACAAGGTGACAGCTGTGGTGCTGTAGCAGGAACTGCAGCGGTGGCAGGGTCAACTATGCCCCCAGCCGAGCGTGAGGCAGGAGAGAGGAGAGAGGAGACAGAGGGCAAGCGACTGAGGTCACGAAGGAAGATTGACTCAAAAACCAGGGCATCGCGAGATTCGATGACGCGTTGACGAACCGGATCCCAGAAACGCCAGGCCTTAGACTGGGCAGACAAGCCCAGAAAGGGACACAGGCGGCCATGAGGAGACAATTTGTCGTCACGCAAATCCTTGGGGAGCCAGATTGACGCAATGCAACAGGTTGCGCTCAAGCAAAGGCACATACAGAACGTCAGGCAAGTACAGGGCACCACTAGGACCGCAAAAATGGCTGACGCAAAACCCTGAACGGGAAGCAACTGACTGGATCCAATACGAATGAGGCGCACCGAACCAACGGGACCCAACGAGACAAACGACGAGCGGACAGACGTCATGCTGTGGTGGCACCGGAATCGAGGACCCAAAAGCCACTGGAGACACGCACAAAGGGGAGAACACCAGAGGTGGCGACAGTGCTAGCGGAGGACTGAAAGGAAACAGACGACGCACAGAGGGAGAGACAAGATAGACTGCCAGTGCTCAATCCACGGGACTGACACACTCAACGAGCCCAGAACGTGACTGGGTGGGTGCCCACGAAGGACACTGTGCGTGTGACAAACGAGACCTCTGGCCGGCGATGCAACACTCTTGCCTCCCTAATCGCAAAGGCGCAGAAGCTGAAGAAGGGACTACTCCAGGTGGCACTCCCGATCACCGCAATCACTGTCCACCAACGCCAGCGGGACCAGAGTAGACGCGCACGAGGAAGAAGGAAACCACGACGGCACGGTGTAGGCAGAGGATGGAGGATCCGCGTAGGTGATCGTACCAGATGGAGGTGGCCAGACCCAGGGGTATGGGCCAGGAGGCGCAAAGGAAGGCACGCCAGTGGTGGAGTGGGCGTGAGCAGAGATGGTGGCAGGCGGATACGAAGAGGCCATGGAGATGGAGATCAAAGGCGCGGAGGAGGAGCCAGACATGCGGGCCCAGTGAGCATGCATGGCCCTAGCCAAACGAAGATCGGCCGGAGGGGCGGGGCAGGAACGGGCAGAGTGCTCTGCAGAGCCGCAGTTCCAGCACACGACGACACTGGGAGCACGGGATGAGGGGCCGCTGCCCTTGTCCTTCCCATTGTCTTTGCCCTTACCCTGGTCCTTCCCACGGCCCTGGGAGGCAAGGGCAGAGGCAGTGGAGGACGAGGCAGAAAAGGAGGAGGAGGAGGAAGAAGGAGCAGAGGGAGAAGCGGGTGCAGTGGTGGTGAGCGCAGCAACACCCGTGACGGTGGAGCGGTGGAGTCGCTTGTTCTGAAGGCCAGTGCACTAGGCGGCAAGACGCACAGAGGTGGAATCCCTGAGAACTTCTACCCCAGGCGGCGACCTAGGCAAAACGGGCTGTAAGGCAAGACACTACAACTCGTCTGCTTTGACGTCCCAAAGAATGTCGGACACTCCTAGGATGAGGCCGTTGACCATGGTGAGGACGGCAGAGAGCTGGCAAGGTGCTGCGACATCAAGCTTGCGAAGGAGCTTGAGACTGCGAGCCGAGTAGGCATCAGCGGTCTTGTCAGCACGCATGAGAAGCATGTTGAACTGGACCATGAGCGCGCTCTGAGCAGCTTTGCTAGTGAATGTGGTGCAACGACGTAGCATGGCATATGCGCCGACAGGGTCGGCCAGCTGCTGGACAGCGGGGTCACCATTGAACGTGCTGACATCATCAATCAGCGAATCTGGAGCGGCAGCGATGAGGGCATGCACAGCACGGGCAGACTTAGCAGCAAGGGGAGTGAAAGGAGCAAAAACTGGAGAGTAGTACTTCCACAGCTGCTCCCCCTGAGTCCATGCGCTAAAGCGCACCTCCCAGGAGGATAAGACGAGCGTAGTAGAGAAGGAAGGTGGCTGCAAGAAGAATTCATGCTGACGTGGCGTAGGAGGAAGGGCAGCCGCAGCGGGGTGACCTGTCTGAGCAGTGGGAGAGGTGCTGGAGGCAGAGGGTGTGCCAAAGGCAGGAGTGGTATTAGCACAAGTAGCTGGAATAGCAGACACGGTAGGGTAGCCACGCAAGACAATGGCGGCGACTTCATTGGCGAAGGCTGCACGATTGTCCTCCGCCTGCTTAAGGCGGTCTTCAGCCTCTTGCTGAGCCTCGCAAGCGAGAGCCAGCTGACACTAAAGGGAAGCAGTGACTGACTTGACGTCACCAGGCATGGTGACGATGTAAGGGCTCTGCCCGACAAATTTGGGCAGAGTTTTCCCAGCCTCCGTGGGCGTGGGAAAAATGGGGGTGCCTTAGGCAAGGTAGCTGAATGCTTTAGGACAACCCACCTCAAGTCATATAGGACAAGCCAGCATAGAGAGAACAAGGGAAGATGGCATGGGACAAAAGCATGCAACAAAGAGAATCATGCGCTGACAGGAGGTGACGGACTGCGTTGAAAGGATAAAGCAGTGGAACTACAGCTGCAGAGGCAACGGAGAGAAGGACAACAGTGGAGGCAACTGGTACCACGAGAGCAAACGCTCCAATGATGAAAGCAGCACTGAGGGTGGTGATAACTGCTGCAATGGAGATTGTCGCTGTGATGAATCTGCAGGCGGCCGATGGAGCAGATGCCGCTGCAGTGATAGCGGCCGATGTCGAGGTACGGACTGAAGCTGCCGCTACTGCTGTTGTAGATGCAGGTAAAGCCGTCGCTGATGCAATGGCGGACGCTGCTGCAGAAATCTATGACCCTATGTCAGCGACTATTGTAGCAATGGGACCAACAACATCTGGAGCCTCTGTGTATGCTTCTGTTGCATGCCCTGCTGAGGTCAAGGCAGCTGCGGGAGAGGCTCTAGCGGCTGCGGCAAACGTAGCGGCGGCTGCTGCAGCTGCGTCCATAATTTCTGCGGTTGTGCGAGTAAGGGAACTCACAAGACTAACAACGTCCTGTGTAAATGCAGCGTACAGGTTGGGAGCGTCCCGTGGCTGTAGACCCCTCCCAAAGGAGAAGAAGGCTAGGAGATGCTTACCGGACGATGGCAAGGAGCCCGCATGGATGACGACGCTGTGGATGCGGACCCCCAGTCACTGCTCATTCCTCTACGATGTCTGGCGTGATGGTGCGGCGACCCTCCCTCGTAGCAAGCACCAAGGGGAAGAGCGCTAGGAGCGTCGTGACGAGCCAGCTTGGTGAGGTGCAACACCATCAAAGCGGTCTACACAACGGAGAGCCGTTGTCACTGCAGCAACCGAATTGCTGTTACAACTACAGATGCGGCTGTTAGCGCCGTTGCTAACGATGCTGCTGCGAGTGCTGCTGTTGCTACTGCCAATGCTGCTGCTGCTACAACTTATGAGGCTGTCAGTGCTGCTGCTAACCATGCCGCTGCTACTGCTCGTGATGCTGTTACTGCTGCAGCTAATGAGACTACTGGCACTACTACTAGCAATGCTGCTGCTACTCATGATGCTGCTGTTGCTGCGGCTAAAGAGGCTGGCAGCGCTGCTGCTAGCAATGCTACTGCTGATGCTCTAGATGCTGCTACTGCAACGGCTGGGGCGGCTGCTAAAGCTGTTGCTGCGAGCGAGGTGCGAGAAAGGTAAATGAGATCTGTGGGAAAGGGAAAACCCTAACATGCGGTTTTCTGCACGTAGCTGGAGTCGACCGCCAAGACTGGAGGCCAAAGACTAGGGTGGAGAAGAAATCTTCTCCCTCAGAGCGTGTGCGACTGCTCAAGAGCAGCGGAGGTGACGGAAGCGGTGGCGGCGACGGCGAAATGACACGCACCAATACGATCTCATGCGCGGTGTCATGCGCAATGCGTTCCCTATTCACATGACTCTGATACCAGTGGAAGTGAGCTATGGTGTGACAAGAGAATGGAACGATGCGGGTCAGGAACCAAGATAGGTGGAGCACTATACATAGAGTTCCATGTGCAAGTGAGAGAAAGAGAGTACGAGTAACATCCGACAGAGCTACTAGCGAGCGGTTGAATGCCTGACGAATGGAGAGCGGCGAGCTCCTTCTTGCTCGCACTTTGAGGGACTACAAGGCCATGATCTCAGATCTGCTGGCTGAAACATCCTGCAGGCCTGAAGTACGACAGGATTCTGCCGAAAGAACCTATAAGTGAACCTGGGTACTCACCACCCCAAAACACAGTAGCACTAGGAAACCTAGTGTTGAGGTGAAGATAATCATGGGCCATGATGAGAATGACCATGGCGCCACTTCTTGTGCACGTGTCACCAAGAGGGATGCTGTGGTGCCGGTGTCAGCGTCACTCCAGCATCAGTCACTTGCATCAGTGAGGTGAGTGTGCAACGAGGCTGGAGGTCACTACGTAACTGTGGTTCACAGACCAACACCGGGCGGATGAGAGTCACACATTGCGTTTTATGGGTATCTGAGCTATTTTCTCCTTAAAAAATTCATTTTCTATTAGCCCCCAATTATATGAATTATCTCCAATCCACCCCTACATTCATCAAGACGTGGCCTTGATCTGTGATTTGCAAGATTTTTCACCATCTGATCTTTCAAAATGTTCTAGTACCTGGTTAGTTTTACAAATGTTAGCAACATGTTCCTAGGTTGTTCGCCACGTGCTTTTTTAGGTTTCTAACATCGTCAAGACTACGAACAGGAAGGTCGCGCGAAACCATGCGGTGGCTCAAGGACGAAGTTCTGCGATAGAGTGACTTCTTGTCCATGGATGGGGGTTGCACAATCACCGCCCTGGTACGTTTTAGTTTTCAAGTATCCTGGCGAGGATTTTTGGGTGTGTGGCGAAGAAGCGAGCACTCGCATGTTTCCCAAAACAAATTGCCTATGTGCTTTTTCTTTACGGGTATTGAGAATTGATTTCCCTCGATTTATCTCATCAGAGGGGAATTCTTCGGTTTTGCGAGTCTGGAATCGTTGAATTTCATCGGCATTATCGCTTAGAATGTGGGTTTGGCGTAGATTGAATGCTCAGAGTTTAACGATGCTAGTGTCATGGAGCACATTTCAGGTGTGGAACGGTGCCAATGCGGCTCATTGTGGTGCATTGCGTTTATTCAAATTTTGATCTTTTGATTTTGAATAAGAAAACACCAAGCCCGTACCGCCCATGTGCCCGAGCGCATCGAGAGCACTCACCGCCTCGTCCTTTCTCGTGGTCATCGACCACGAGGAGCTCATGCTCTTCAGCTCATCTGCGCCACAAGGATTGGACACTTGTGCTGTTTTCTCCGAGCACTACCTCACTCACTCATATTGTGAACTATCGGGTGGTGTACATGCACGGGCAGGCGACTGTTTGGATGGACTAAGGCTCGGTGTTCGAGATTGATCACATCGCGGAATCATGGAAATATCAAAATCTCAAAATCTTGAATTAAGCTCGCTCTTTGAGATGAGATCGAGATTGTCTCAAAACACTTCGAGACGAGATCGAGATTTGGGGCAATTTCTTTTTGAACTCACGCACCTGAGAATGCGACCTGGTGAGGTATTCTGCCACGCGTGAATTCCAGGATTTGTGGGATTCACACCTGGCGGGAGTATCTTGAGGTACAAAGTGCACCAAGTAACTCCCTCGAATGCCAAATGTCAGATAGAAATCGTCGTGTCAAGTTTCGTGATGCGACGACTCTAGCCAATAGTGGACCGAGAGGTCTATTGAGTCGTGATGAACCTAAGTGTCTGGAATGTTCTTCATAAGAAGAGGAACAATCTTCTACGTGGAAAATGTTCCATTACCTATTCCCCACTAGCGATCTACTCTAAGCTAGATATCCATAGTACCCACGTGTAGGTATGCATGTACGTCGTCATTTTTTGCATAACAAAATTGAAGTGTATTTGAAATTTCAAGACTGTAAAAATGTTGTCTTTCAACTTCGAGATCTATATGAGAATGAGATTTCATCGTAGAGTATAGTTCGAGATTGAGATTTTCTCAACCTTGAAACTTTGAGATTGAGAATCTCATTCTTAGTCTCGTAATGGTCGAGATGAGATCGAGATTCTCGCTCAATCTCGAACGCCATGCCTTAGGATGGATGTTGATGCTGACGGGAAGCTGTTCGGTGGAGCGAACGTGTTGCCGTGAAGCTGAGCATGTGGTTCTCCTCCTCCTCGCGCTTCTGACACTGCACCCTCACACGACCTGCTCCATCGACAGCAACCTTTGGTTGTCATGTCATGAGTAGTCGTACATAGCTCTCAAGAGGAGGGCAGCCGGCGCCCAAGTTCGGGCAGTCGTAAGTCCTTGGCACACATTTGAGGTCGCACCGTAAAAAATCACGGAATATAAGCCTAACATGCCCAACGTGTATAGTGTGCCTGATGACATTGATCGGAACAAAACCCTATCCTAGACACTTTCTGCCGAATGTGAATGCCTTGGTTTGGGCAGAGGCACGACAAGGTGCTCGTGAATGCACTTCCCGGCTTGGATGTAAGTTTGGCCGCACATGACAGGTCCAAATTTCAAGTGATGCTATTCAAATCCACGAAGCGGTACATGCCATTGCCGTATCATTTACGATTTCAAACTTGTAAGTATGCATATGTAACGGTTTTGGCTGCAATCAATTTCTTCCTCCCTCGCGTACACACGTGTACTTTGCAAACTATCTATCGACATGTCCCATGTTCGAGATATGCGTCCGTTGCAACCATTGCAGTGTTGGTTGGGTTGTCCACAACCATTGCACAGTGCTTGGAGAACTGTGACACTCCCACTCCCCCCCCCCCCCCCCCCCCCCCCCCATGGATCACACTAGTGCGGTGGCCGAGTGGGTTCAGATAAAGCGCACATAGGACACGATCAATCCAAACACACCTGTGGACCCATACACCATGTACTGGAACTTCGGCATGCAGGCACCCCATGCTCGCCCGATGTACTCACCTTCGAATTGGGAGCCATGGGTCTCGGTGTGGCCAATTCTCTGTTTGTGGATGTGACAATACAAGAAGAATGAGTATGGAGGTGGCCACAGTGACGATGGAGGTGGCCAATAATGCCAAGTACATCGTCGCTGGTCATTTGAGTGCAAATATTCTTCACACGAAGTTAACAAACCACCCTACCCACTATGGTTTTTTTTGTCACAAAATGCAATGAGTGGTGTCCATTAAATGTACAATTTTTACGAAATGATGTTCAATGTATCAGCCACAATAGTTTGACCCTAGGGCATATGCGCCGTTCAACTTTGTTGCTTATGACCACAATGCCTGTTAATTGAGACACGATGTAATTACATGTGAAGCATAGGTCTTGCATCAGAGGGATACTGAAAAGCTCAGCTTCACACGCATTCTGAACAACCTTGCATACTGACCAGCCTTGCTTGTAAGCTCTACGTAAGGCAAACACATTGAATCAATGTGCATACAACATTCTAAACCGGATTATGCTTGTATTTTTGTGTAATCATATAAACCTCTCAGACAGGATTAGCAGAGAATGCAACAACTTATGATTGTATTTTTCTACTAGTATATGCAATTTCTTTCTTTATTTCTTTGTCTTGAATTGGAAGTTAGGTTGAAGATATGTCATGTGCCTATCTTTCTCATTGGACCTTTATTCGTGTTGCACACTGGCTTCACACAACATGGTAGAAAATGACCTCTTGCTGTGTGCAATGAATTGTCCTTTGTGATTCATGTGAGCACAGGTAATCGAGAAAGGAATATCTTGTAAAGGATGTTGAAGCAAACACACATGACCAATGACTGCAAAAAGTGAATGTGGGATACGTGATCTCCTGAAATAGTTCTTGAGTCGACCCTCGGAGGAAATGAACAATATCACACAGAGGGCACATCTGCTCCCATGGCTGGCGATGTTCATCGTCGTAGAATACTTCCATCTCACCGTCATGGTTTTGGCCGCCATGTCTGCTTCCAGGAGTGAACACACCATGCCCCCCCTCCCTCCCCAAAGTTGATAAACTTGTCCCATTCAACCTAACACTGACCCTCTACCTAACCCGGAATCCCCCAAATTTCCATGAGTCTAAGGCACTAAAACAAAGGGTGTGCTCAAACTCCAATGTACAGCATAGTTCATCCTACACAGTTGGAAAGCATAGTGTTAGTTCTTTCAGCCAAGGGACATAAAACGATTGAAAGAACAGAAAACGAATAAATGAAGACAAACCATTGGTGCATGCACGTATACTTACCTCACTCTGCGTCGTCTGGGTCTTCTTTGTACGTCTCCTGCCACTCCCTCTCCTCCTCATCCAAGTTCTCAGTGTGCTCATTCTGCGTCACAGTCTCACCAAAGTGACCAGCAATAGGGGAGTATGCACCAGAGTCATCACTTTCAAAACCATAATCCTCATCATCCGTGTCATCCCGAGGCTGCGTCTTGGGGTCTTACTCCATGTCACCACTAATGTACTCAGCAAGTGGTGGATCCCCACCCATGGAGGCACTAGCACACTCCTTTAGTGCTGCTACAACTCGCTGTGTTGCTCCAACAAGGCCACCATCGTGTTGTGTTACAACCTGTGTAGGGCTCAGAGCAGGAGGGTTTTTGCGTTGGGTCTTTGTATGGCCCTTTTGCCCACAGAGGGGGCAAATGAAGTTCTTCTTGCATCATGTCTCCTAGTCCTTCCTTGAGCTGCATGGACGACCCTTGCCACGACGATGTCCAGGTTGCAGCCAGGCATGTCCGACTGGCCAAATATTCATAACAAGTGCAGAAGGGATGGAGTTGGCGTACGCACAAAGGAATGCCAAGAGCGTGAGCCCAAGGTCTGCTAGGTTCTCAGCATTCGCGCGTTTTTTGACCAAAAAATCACACACATGTTGACATGGCAGGCCGAACTCCTTCTACCAGCCACAGTTGCAAGACCTGTCAGCAAGATCCACCTATTCCAGATTATTTGTCGGCCCAAAAACCGTGGGTGTGTTGGGCCCCTCCTTTATCACGGTGTATTCCCAAGCCACTCCAAGGCTGTGGAGAAGCCGGTGGTGCTCTACTTATGCCAGTACACTTCTTGCCTCTGCTGCTTGGGCGCTATGATGCTGAACAGTCGCGGAACAAAAGGGTAGATGGACACAAAACATAGTTATGGGTACCATTTTCAATGAGTTGTGATGCCGGTGTTCCAGCTCTCTGCAACATTCTACGTGGTATGGCCTCCTCTGCCCAAAGGGTAGTCGAGGTCGGTCCTCTTCTCAAGAGGCACCCCCCCGACCGCCACCCCATCATCACCCTTTTTGCCCAAAGAAGTAAGCATATGCCGATGCACTCACTTGGCGCAAGTTTTTCGTGGCCTTCTCCCACAACTCAACATTCATGGTACGTGCACACTTCCATGCCCAGTATGCGGCCTTCTTCGTGTAGCTAGTGCGCACGTTCTCAGGTATGTGCTAGGCGCAAAACGTGAGTGGTGCTAGAGAGGTATTTTTGGACCGCCTTTTGTAACCCATCCTCCCTGTCTGTGATGATGCATCATCCAGCATGTCCTGCAGTGGGATAGGCAAGTGCAAGTTGTGCGCATAATACGTTCCATCCCTTCTCATCCTATGTTGGTGCAAGAGCCCAGGCCATGGGGACTGCATGGTCAGTGGCATGAATGAATTGAGGAAGGAGTAGGACCTACTTGTGGCCATTCTTGAGGAAGGTTGCATTCATCGTCACAGTCCTCCGACGGTGCTGAAAGCCGATTCGGGCGGCACCTGGAGTGACGAATGCCCACAAGAAGGTACAACTCTCTTCCATGTGAGCCACGGCATGTGTTCCCGGGTCCATACATGTGAGCTGCACATAGGACGTGGACATAGGTGTGTGAAAACAGGGAAAGAATCATTACCATTACGATACAAGAAATAGAACCATACATTTTGACATACCTCTTCGATGTACAGCGGAAAGAGGCTCCACGTGGCACTCTTCTTGCCCATCAACTTCTCTTAGGTATGTGTCTTGACCCGATAGAGCGTGTTGTTAGAGATGTTTACCCTGGTCCTTTTGTGGAGAACCAGACGTAGGGTAGCCATGAATGTCGTGGGGTCGTGCTACAGAGCCTTGGAGATCTTGCGGGCCACCCAACTTTTTGTTTGCGGGATTGCCTTGCAGGATGTTGGGTATGCACTTGTGGCCTTTGGCGTAGTGTGACACAATGATGTGTCCAAAGTTGTTTGCAACATGGGCACATAGGAGCCTCACACGACCCTTGGTTTTGGCTGAAGCACAGGTAACGTGAAATTGTGTAGGCTCTCTACGATCCATTTCAGCTCGAAGCGGTTCTCGACCTTGTGGTCCTCCACATAGGCTCGTGCAGCGTCCATGCTGTCAAACACCATCCCTTCCTTTGGTTCCAATCGCATCTCCTTGCACTTCTTGGGGGTGTGACATGGTTTGTCGTTGAAACTTCTGTTGAGACAAGCGCATAAGAAGAGAGAGCATTTTTGACAAGTGCAACAGGAGACCAACGACGAAGATAATCATTTTATCTTCCATATGAGGTGCAAAGGAAAGAAAAGGAACAACCGAGAAACAAGGCAAGAATTACCAAGGTGGCCATGTGGGAGAGACAGGACGCGACGGTGACCCGTGCTATACCTAACTAGTCCTGCTTCCAGGATATTAGGACACCCCAGAGCACGGGGTGGCTCATCAGGCGGTTGGTTCTGTGGGAGGGAATCTCACTCGTCCAACCACCGCTGAAACCAGTCATCATCTCAATCCCTCTCCAACGAAAACATCACATCATCAAATGTGCCTGATGTGTCGTTTGGAAGACGATTATTGGGATACCACTGCGGAGCAGGACTGAGAGCGGGGGGCGGATCGTTCTCGTCCGGAGTTGGTCGCGTGGCTAGACGCAGAGCGTGAAGATGGGAAGCCATTAAAAATGGCGGGTATTTTGTCCATAATGTAGCAAGCTCTGTATCCCATCTACCCGTCTGATTAGGCTTACCGGTGACTTCTGCGACTTGGTCGACCATGACAAAGTCACACAGGATGCAGCTGTAGCAACGGCATGGTTGGAGGCGATGCTGACGACATCAACGACAATGATGCAAGACTGAATGAGAGTGGAGCGAGCGAAGAGGCACAGCACTGGGACATTGAGTCCCCCAGCCGGACCAACGAAGAATGGTGAGGCACATAGGATGAGGGTACTACCCGCGGAAGCGTACCTCTGAGCATGCAATCTTGTAGGCTCGTGCATGTCCTAATCGACCGACGGCAACGTTCTTTCGAGCATGCCGCCTTGAACCCTGGCAGTTGGCCATGGCGATCGGCGGTTGCATGACAATGACAGCGCATGTGAACGGGCACTCATGTTAGGCTGCCATGGCATTTGCCACATGGAAAAATGTCAAAGAGTTTAGCGCCACAATCCAACTGGCCCACTTACCGTTTGCTGACTTGGCCAGGCAAGTCTTAGGTTCGGAAGCATGTATGCATGCCAGTGCATGAACGGTTGCCAGCTTATGGCCCCTGCTCGATCAGGGAACTGTTCATCACCTTCGATCACGGACTAGGTTGTCACATGCTACAAGAGTTCATTTGGAGAAGACACTACTGCCAAAGTGCGGGGACACAAGCACTTTGAAACCCTAGGGTATTGGCCGGACCTTCAAATTTTAGGATCTTTGTCATGGACTCCCCGGGGTGGACAAAGTGAATGCGTTATACTATACATCAAGAAATATGGTACCCGTTCGCTATCACATCCGGTACAATGACAAGCAGACAAGTCTTCATCTGACCCTTGCCCTACACATGCGGATTTGTTCGCAAACCTTCATTTATAAAGAACACAACTTGACACTTAGGTTTTCTCTCATAAACAATACAATGACTCCCATACCATTCCTGCACATAACAAAATTCCTACGTGGCGGGTGCGAAACGGCGGAGAACACAGCGGAGAATAATGTCTTGTACTAGGCGGGAATGGATTATCTTGAGGTGCCTGCAGATGGTGAAAGAAAATGTGAACGAATGCATTTGGAGGGGATTGTTCGTACGCAGTGTGTCACACGTTCGATGCACGGAACGCAGGTAGGTAGAGCAGAATGCCTGGATCGCCACTTGGTGAGTGTATGCTTTGAGGAATGCATGGGGGTGCTGTAGTTTTCTATTACATGACTTGCCCACCGCACCTCAATTTTCACTCTCACGGTCGAGGGCAATTTAGACAGCTGCCCTCATCCTTCGGCGAACCTTCTCGCACTTTGTGACAACTTCAACCACTTTCGATAATCATGGACAGAAGTGTCATGACCATTTGGTCGACTTCTCGACACGAGACATATCTCAATTTATGAAGATGCATCTCGCATCTTTGCCATCGACCCTCGGAGCCCCCCGACTTCTCGGCAGTGCTTCTCAAAACCGATCGCTCAGGACAAGTCTTCACATGCGTTGCTCGACAATTGACGCAACGACCCGGCCTATACCTCATTCGTAACTCAACACTTGTATATATGTGTTTGATCATTTTGAAACTTGTCATCGAATTACACTAAGCGCTAATTGTAAGTTTCTCAAGTGTCCCAAATACTTAATTGTGTTCTCCCTCGCAACTTCTACTTATGCACCATCTGTGCTTCGTTGGGCATAATAGACTTGATGGTGGTGACCACGTCGGGAGAAGAATGGTCCCACTCTCATCAAATTTTGAATTCAATCTTGATTGACGCGGTCGACTGCCACCGAACGGGAACATTGAATTGGTCGTTGACCATGTCAGGTAACACACTTGATATTCGCGTTCAATGCTACCGCTTGGTTGTAGTTTGCCAAGTCCTACCGTGGGGGAAATATGGAAATGGAGTTGAGTTTGGGAGATGAGGAATGAAATTAGAAATTTGGGGCTATTGAGAAATCCAATCAAAAATTGGTGGCTATTTGAAAACCCAATCGAAAATTGGTGGCGATTTCAAGTGGATAAAGAAAAGAGGGACGAGTTGACGATGCATCGCCAAGACTTGCAGCTACGGACGCGTTTGGCCTCGGCCGAAAGCCAAGACAACCTTACGGATTCCTACTCCAGAGACGGAGAACCGAGCCACCTAGATTGACGTGGAACTAAACATGATTGGAGCGTTTGACCGGGATCCCCGTCGATGCCTCCAATCACCGCACGCCAAGTATGAATCCGTCTTGTAGGGTGTTCCCTTGCTCGGAAGTCAGAAGTGAGAAGTCAAATGTATATTAAAAAAGGTAGGAACGGTAGTCGGCTTCTGAATTCAAATGCGGCATTCGAACACCGTTCCCTTTCGGAAGTGACTGTTCCTTCCTGGGTCTTTCGCGGAGGACTTCGGAAAGTCGGCCAATGTTCCTCTCACGGAGGTTTCGAACCTCGGACCTCGTGTCCAACGGCTAACCAACGGCGGTCGCGTCGCCCAACTGTGTCGCAACGGCACCGCCATGCCCACGTCGTAGCGCAGTGTTGCGTAGGGCTACTCGTTGTACTAACAAGTAGCCCTGTGCAAGTCGTGGGCGTAGCCCAACCCTTTGCCGATCCCACCACAACCACCATGGACTCTCACCGAAGTCACGCAACTGCACGTCGTGTCCTCATCCGCCGAGCAATAGAGCTTAGAGCACAGCTCTTGGCTGTTCTATGCAAGCTTGTTGTGGAGATCGTTCGCTGAATTTGCGCCGGGTGCGTCCCCGCCGTATGATGGATGGCGCCCTACCTGGTCCGGCATGGGTACGAGAGCTAAACGCAGGCCGTCCGCAACTCCTCGTCAACATGAGCCGCCTGTNCCATGCCCACGTCGTAGCGCAGTGTTGCGTAGGGCTACTCGTTGTACTAACAAGTAGCCCTGTGCAAGTCGTGGGCGTAGCCCAACCCTTTGCCGATCCCACCACAACCACCATGGACTCTCACCGAAGTCACGCAACTGCACGTCGTGCCCTCAACCGCCGAGCAATAGAGCTTAGAGAGCAGCTGTTGGCTGTTCTACGCAAGCTTGTTGTGGAGATCGTTCGCTGAATTTTGCGCCGGGTACGTCCCCGCCGTATGATGGATGGCGCCCTACCTGGTCCGGCATGGGTACGAGAGCTAAACGCAGGCCGTCCGCAACTCCTCGTCAACATGAGCCGCCTGTCCGTGACGTCCTGGCAGGTCGTCATCAACTTCTTCCGTTCGTCAACATCCCTACGCGACTCCAAAATCACCATTGAGGAGAAAGTCGTCATCTTCATGCAGTGCGTCTGTTTCTCCATGACTGCATGACAAATCATGGAGAGAATTCAATGTGCCGCGCCTACGGTTGTGAGAGCTATACGCACTGCTGTGCACGCACTTCTTGAGGTCGCACCGGCGGTGATTTGCATGCCAAATTGTGATATAATGCCGCCAACTACTTGGGAGGGCCGCCGTGATCTCCTATCGTGGTTTGAGCATTGCATTGAGGCTATCGACGCCACACATGTCCCGGTCGTCGTCAGACGCGTGCGTCGCACCGCTTACATCAACCGGCATCATCAAGTGACGCAAAACGTTTTGGCCGCATGTGACCACGACCTTTGTTTCACCTTTGTAAGCGTTGGATGGGAAGGTAGTGTGCATGACGCACGGATGTTCACCAATGCCGTGGCAAATGGTCTCACGACTCCAAGCAACAAGTTCATGCTAGCAGATTCGGCATTTCCAGATTCTCACGGGTTGATAACAGCATATAGGGAAGTACGATATCACTTGCAGGAATTCGGGGAGGGGCAGATGTTGCCACAAAACAAGGAAGACTTATTCAATAGGCGGCATGCGACAATAAGGTCACGCATAGAAAGAGCGTTTGGGGTGCTCAAAGCACGATTTAGGATCCTACGTGGTTTGCCTCATTTTGCACAAGCATTCCAGACCCGTCTCATAATATCCTGTTTTGTGATGCACAACATCATGTTTTGGGTGGACATATGGTGTGGAGGATTTGGCGAATCACGTGGAATCAAGAGGAAAACGGCAACTGACAGTGGGCCATGGTACAAGACGTACCAGGAACCTCCGTGGAACCATCACGCAATACATGTGGGATGACTTTGTGTCACACATTGACAGTAATTCGGAGAGCTCCTCAGATGATTAACATAATGATGTTGTTTGAAATGGAGATGCTACCATATTTCCAACGAAGGCCACATATTCTAATAACAATCAACATCATCTTCGTCTTCATTGTCCCCCTCCTCACATCCCTTGTCCTTTCCACCCTCCCCCACTGCATCCTCTTCGTCAGGAATAGCTATGCGGGATGCAACCACTTCCTCTCTACCATTAGCAAAGTGGCCGTCGGCCCCCCCCATGCCCTTAGTCTCACCCTTTCTAGGATCACGGCCTAGCAAACGTGAGGCTACTTGTGCGCGTAAGTTGCCCAATGAATACACGTACAGTTCTCGTAGTTCGTCGGTGCTGGGGCGGTCAAGCAGCGACAATTTGTTGTCAAGGTGCAGCCCAGGGTCCTTGTTCGCCGTCTGCACCGCCATTCCCCACGGTGTCTTGGGTCCATCGTCGCGGATGATGCATTCCAGCTTTGCCGCACCCTTGAGAAGCTTTTCAACTTTCTCCGTTGCACGTTCCACATGCGCCTTGCGGCGAACGCGCCGTTCCGGCTCTGCATTTTCTGATGAAGGGCCGTCGTCATTGCGTGGCGCATCCTCCGCACACATGTCACCCACTTCAGGCGCGCGTTGATCGCGCGCCTGAAGTGGGGGACAACGTGGAGGACGTTGTCCCCCACGGCCTTGTCGGGGTGGAAGAACGTTGTGGCGACGTCGAACCAGGGCATGCTAACGCCTTGGAGTTTTGGCTGCTTGGGGTCCGCTTGCTTGAACTCCATCCACTTCGATGGATCTAGATCAATAAGCCACGAGTCGCGGTTGAACTGGACCCCACTCCGACCGATGAGGTCTCAAGCCTGGCGCCACATCTTGCCTGTGACCTGAAGGCGGCTCTTAACTTGCTGCGCGGTCAAAGGTTCAGCCAGCCCCCACTTGGTAGTGAGTCCCATTGCAAGGTCGTCGTGCATCTTGCCTTGCCAACCATGTGTTTTGCGGTTCGCATCGGCAAACGTGACGGCATCCTGCAAGAGGTCCATGTCGCGTTGTCCCGTCCACCACCCCTTGCCAAGGCCACCGGCAAGTGTTGACTGTGAACCAGCTGCACTAACCTCCACTACCGGTAGAGTCGCAGGTGTATACACTGATGGGGAGGCGATGGCCGGCGGCGCTGCTTTGGCGATGATGGCGGGGCCGAATGCCTCCATCTACGCTACGAGTGACAGGCGCCAGCCCACAATAGGAGCTGGTGGAAAGGGAACGTGCTGACCAGGCCTTGCCGCCTGGCGTCGGTCAAAGCCACCAACGCATGGTCGCCCGTTAAAACCGGCGTTGATGTCATGCGGGTCCTCTTGCACTTCGTCCCCCCGTAGAAGCCGTTGGCCCTTGCGGAGGGCCGCGTTGCTGTCGCGCATGGACCAGCTGAAAGCACGACGGACCTCGGCATATGAACGAGTGTCATTGGCAGGATCGCTTGCGACGTCATCGGGGGTGGGCAGATTGGCACTTGCGAAAGGCCCGTGGAGTGAGAGAGACGTGCCGTAGAGCGGAGCGGAGTCGTTGGACACATCCATGGCGTGGGTGCGGTTGTAGCGTGGCAGATGGCTGGAGGACGACGGGAGTGGAGGGTGCTTGGTGGTTGGCGAATGGTCGAGGCCCGGCGGGGTAGCGGCCCGGTAGCGACCCACGGGGCGACTCGGTTTGCGCACGAGCCGCCATTGCGCGATGCGGGCTAGTGTTTCGAATGGCCGAATTTGAACGTCTAAGTTTAACATGTTCGAATGAATACCATCAAACCGTCAGATGTAACAAATAATTGGGTTTAAAAACGAATTCTTCAAATGCACTTCTTTGGATGCAAAATGGGGGCGGCTCGACCTTCGCATCCAAATTACTGACTTCCGGAAGCCAAAAACGGTACGGACACCACACATGGCTTCAGAAGTCAGCCTGACTTCCGAAGTCATCATGCACTTTTCGAAAAGTACATGCCGAGCCTATTTCCAAAGCACACGTCACATTCGACCATGCCTAGTCAGCATGCCGAAGCACTTTTTAGGCTGAAAGCTGACTTCTGAATGCAGACTTCCAAGCGGGGGAACACCGCATTGCACTTTCCAGTATCCGTGAATCCGTGTCCTGGAGTCGACCGAGGCCAAACGCACCCTACTTTGGGAAGTTGAAGTCCCGGAAAGCGTTCGAGCGCAGTTGCAGATTGCGTCAAAGAGACGCACTGGACGCGTTTTCACACGTCCAGCCGCATAAGCATCGTTTCCTAGATCCTTCCTTCGGATGGCGTCGCACAACCGTGCGACGTTCTCCAGCTGCCGACAGGCGCACGACGTGACCCTTGCCCACGTCGCACAACTGTGCGATCGAGCGTCCGCGCAAACGTCGCGGATAGCCGCCGGACGTACGACTTCCGCGGTCGCACACGCAAGCCAGAACGCTGAGTCGGACGTCGCTCAGATTTCGAGGACAGTACGGCCAATGCGACGCTATCCAAACGCACCCTTCGGCCAGCCGCACCGTCGGTCCGCCGCTTCGGTCCATCGGTCCGCCACTCCCCTTTTCTCTGCTCCATCCCATGGATTCGGATGTCTCGTGCTGCTACGTTCTTGTCTCCCGACTTGGCGTCAACAACAGTCGAGCTGGATGAGTCGGCCGCATCATGAGCCTCATCTTGGCCCCAGCGTTCTCTTGCTTCTGCAAGCACCTGGCTTCATGTGGAGGTAGCAGCTGGAGCAACAGCGGTAGTGGCGGTGTGGGAGGCAGCAGGAGCAGCTGCAGCAGAATTTTCGTGTGTAGCTTCCTGAACAGCGGCTGCCGCATTTGCAGCAGCAGCAGCAACAGCAATAGCAGCAGCAGCAGGAGGAGCAACAGCAGCAGCAGCAGCAGCAGCAGCAGCAGCAGCAGCAGGAGCGCCGGCGGCGGTGGCGGCGTCGGCTGCGGCAGCAGCAGCAGCAGCAGCAGCATCAGCAACAGAGGCTGCAGCGGCAGCAGCGGCAACAGCAACAGCAGCTGTAGCAGCAGTGGACGCAGCGACAGTAGCGGCAGCAGCAGAAGCAGCAGCAGTAGCTGTAGCGGCGGCGGAGGCGGCGGCGGAGGAGGCAGCAGCGGCTCCGGCGGCAGCAGCAGCAACAGCAGCAGCAGCAGCAGCGGCGGCGACAGCAGCAAGTGCCTGGCCCACAGGGATGGGGATGCAGGGGCATCGGCAGCGAGTGCTGTCGCTGTATCGCTCCATACTGCGCACAGCACGCACATGGCAGGGACCGCATGATGAGCAGCAGTACATCTGTGTGCGTGCGTGCGGTTGTGGGGGTGTGAATGAGTGCAGGCAGGTGTGTGC
>SZWC01002952.1:74482-89381 GCA_023375785.1 Penium margaritaceum | reverse complement strand
CACGCTGAGGTCGTCTCGCGGTTCGCTGGAGCCTCCTCTCTCCGGCGACGTGTTCAGCTCCATCGGCAGGCCTCCCCGGCGGTCGCTGCCGGCAGTCACTGCCGCTGCAGTCGCTGTCTGCATGCGTCCAGCACGTACTGTCGTGTCTGCGTCGTCGTGCACTGCATAGGGTCCCAGTTGCGTGCTGCATGACCCTGTTTGGCGGTACAAACCGTCGTTGGCACTATCTGGGTTTAGGCTGCTATAACTCCTCGCTACTATTTTTCTTGTAGATTCTGACCGCACGGCTGCGTTTGCAGCGTCGGTATTATGGTATGGTCCAGTTTTCAGGCAAAACGGACGACGCCCGGGTTTTGGGCTGTTGGCTGCCTGGCAGGCCTCACCGAGAAAACCTGCCAGCCTGAACTGAGCTGTTTTCTGATTGGCTGATGGACTGAGTAACAAGCTCTACAGAGCTGGGGGGGGGGGGNATTCTTCATTCTTAATCAGTCATTGTCAGTTTTCAGCTGCTTTCTGGCGCTAACTCTGGCGCGCGCGTTTCTGAGTAACAAAACCCAGAGCTTCCAGACTTAGACTCTAGAGCAGCGGACTGAGGGGGCAGCTGAGTGAAGCAACGAGCGTGGAAGCCCGCACGCTGCATCAACAACGCTGCTGCCCCAACGTGCTGCATAGTTTCGAGACCAATCACTTGTCATTTCTCTTTGCATATGCTATATTGAAGCATTCTGACACTTTGACTTGTGTCTCCTAGTCAATCCCTGGCCGTTGTGTGTACGATCTGTGACTGTCGTCGCCGTCTGACTAGGCACTGACGCCCGGTCAGCGGCCGTGTTGCTAGGAAGCATTTACGCACTTTCTCATGGTATTAGAGCAGTGAGACAGATCTCACTCAGCTGCACAGCAGAGACGCAGCAGAGCAGCAGCAGTGAGAGTCACCGCTGCAGCAGATCTTCTGGGACCTGCTAGAGACGGCCGTTCGCCGTTCGCGTACTCCACCCACCACGTGAGATCGCAGCTGCTGAGGCAGCGAAAGCAGCACGTATCGCCAGGCAGAGGTGTGTGGCGGCTGCGGTGCGTGCAGCCGCCACTCCCCCCCCACAGCCGCAGCAGCAGAGCAGCAGCACGGGCGGCGGTGGCAGCCGCGCAGCAGCAGCGCAGCAGCAGCGGCCGCCATTGCAGCGTTGCAGCAGCGGCGGCAGCAGCAGCGAAGCAGCGGCGTCGGCAGCAGGAGCGCAGCAGCGGCAGCGGCAAAGCAGCAACAGCGGCAGCCGCGGCAGCAGCAGCAGCGTAGCAGTGGCAGCAGCAGCAGCGCGCGGCGGCGGCAGCCAGCTGCAGCGCGCGGCGGCGGCAGCTAGCAGCAGCTGCAGCGCGTAGCAGCAGCGCCGCGCGCAGTAGCAGCCGCTGCGCGGAGCAGCAGCAGCAGCAGCAGCGCAGCCGCCGCTGCCACCGCTGCACACGCAGCTACGCGGCTGCTGCTGCAGCTGATAGCGCAGCTGCAGCAGCAGCTGGGCGGAAGCTGCTACGCAGCTTCCGCGGAGATGCCGCGCGCCACCGCGTAGCGGCAGAACCGTGACAAGAAAAAAAAGGATGGGACGAGCTGACGTCAGCATTGTTCATTGCTGACGTCATCAGGTCGTGCTGACGTCATCAGGTCGTGCTGACGTCAGCAACCATTTGCTGACGTCAGCATTACACTTGGCCAAATTTTCAACCGAAAAGTCAAAAGTTGCCAGCGTTTGAATTCCTCGAGAAACGCAGACGGTTTTGAAATCCGGCAAACTTGACCTGTCATCCCATAGTGAGCGACGACATGAGTTCGCCCAAGGACAAGGACAAGGGACCAGGTGATCCCTCCTCCTCTTCTTCAGGGGTATTGAGCCCTCGCTCGCAGGCCATTGAGGACCTGCGCAGCCAGCAGGAGGAGATGCGTCGTCTGTAGCGAGAGCAGACTGACGCGATCCGCACGTTGACTGAGCTCTTGCGCGCTCAGTCCACGGCTCCTCTGCGGACTTCTGAGGGAGCTGCCGGCGTTGCGGCCTCCACCCAACACTGAGCTCAGGTGCTCGTGACAGGTGCCCCGCCTGCTTCACCTCCTGGTGTGGTCTCCCCACCACTTGAGGACCTTCTTGATGACGAGCCATTCATGCCAGGCTTTGAGGATGACTCCCAGGAGCGGGAGATTCGTCTTCTACAGGAGCGCCTTCGTCAGCTGCAGACGGGTATCCGACCTCCACCCGTCTCCCCGATACGACCGTCACCTGACTTCCCCAGTGATCATCCCCTTCCAGGAGTTTTTCCCGTCACTCGCCCTCCTCAGCCTGCGGCTGCTCTCCCCACGGAGCGGCAGCCAAAGGACTTTGAGGCACCACCTCCACGGTACATCAGCGAGGATGGATTTGACTGCTGGGAGATCTTGTTTCAGGTGTGGGCCACTTTTGAGGGAGTTTGGCCTTACTAGCACAGCCCATACCAGTCTATAGATCCAGCACAGGTGCTGACAGCAGCCCGGGCCATGCGAGGGCTTCTCTACGCCATACCACGCGAGACTTTCATTGACTTCCGTCCCTTCCTCGACGAGGCTGGCACAGGCACCGGAGCTGATCCTCGTGGAGGCTGGGATCTGGCGTTGTCCCTACTGGCCGCAGAGACGCACGCCACGCGTGCGTCATACATTCGTGCTTTTCACTCTCTCCGTCAGGGACCAGCGGAGCCTGCAGCGGATTACTGGCGACGCGCCATGCGTATCTACACGCGCCTGGGGAACTCAGGGGGCACACAGCTGTGAGCGCTTCGGACGATCATGCTCGGAGTTCGCCTGGAGTATACCGACATATTCACACGGTACAGCGACGCTGCTCTCGAGCCTTTCTCAGCCACCCTGCAGCTGCTGCCATGGGCCCATCAGCTTTTCCTCCAGGTGACGTCGGCCCGCGAGGCAGCAATAGCACATCAGGAGACTTCTCTCGCTGCAACAGTCCTCGCCTCACCACCATCTTCCCTCCTACAGTCACCCTCACCTTCCTCCATCACGACCTCATCTTCCTCCTCTTCTTTGACCCCGTCTACACCCACGCAGACGCAGGGCGTTGCGGCAGCGGCCCAGGGGAAGAAGAAGAATAGGAAGCGCGGATCGGGTCAGCAGCAGGCGTCATCCAGTGGTAGTAGTGGCCGTTCCGTGCACTGCTACAACTGTGGAGGTACCCATCGCTCCACCGAGTGCCAGCAGCCACTCGACTGGGAGTGCATCACTCGCGGACTTGAGGCTGCCCATGTCGCTCGTACCGCGTCCGGCACGTCAACCGCACACTCCTCTGGACGCACGGCGACTACGACTGCAGCTGTTCCTGCATCCTCACCGGCGAGCAGCAGTGATCCAGACCCACGTGACCGCACCATCGCCGAGCTTCGTCATCTTCTGGAGCTTTGCTTTCAGGGAGGTGCGAGTGTGTTGTCATCGTCGAGTGGGTCATAGACTGCTTGTTCGTCCGTTCTCGTGACTCGTGATGACACGTGTGGGGGAGCACAGTCCGCATGTGATGATGATGGGCCTGACTGCATTGACTGGATTCATGAGTCTCACTTTCGTGATGTACGTCGTTCCTTCCCACTGACGGCTCAGCGTCCCTCTGACGCCGAGTGTTCTATTGCTCGTTGTACAGTGACATCCACCAGTTGTGACTTAGGTGGCACTTGGATCATTGATTCTGGTGCCACCCACCACATGACGTGTCATCGTAGTGACTTTGTGGTACTTGGTCCTGTCACGACTGTCCGTTCCGTTCGTACAGGTTCTGGTCAGTCCTTACCGATTCACGGTGTTGGGGTTGTATGCTTTGGTGGTCCGTCTGGCCCCCTGTATCTCTCTGACGTGCTGTTTGTGCCTGATCTTGAGCTCAGTTTGCTGTCTGTGCGTGCATGCGCTCTGATGGGTCTCTCCGTTGAGGATACCGCTGACTCAGCGATTGTGACTGCTCTTGACACCCGTAGCATTGTCCTACGTGCTTCAGTCGTCGATGATTTGTACCGCATTGCTCGGCCCTCCTCCCCTTGCTCTCCCACCTCCTCTGGTCGCGTTTTTTGTCACTGGTGTTCTATCCCCGAAACACCAGCGGTTGCTTCACCGACGTCTGTGTCATGTGGGCTCCGACACTGTGTCGAAGCTCATCCGGACACAGCCCGCTCTTGGTCTTGACGTGGCTTCTTTCGAGAAGCCATCCAAGACTGACTGTCTTTTTTGCGCTCAGGGTAAGATGCAACGGTGCACTTACCCTGATTCGCGTTCCCGAGCGCTGAGGCCCCTCGAGTTGGTCCACTCGGACCTGCTCGGTCCTCTCCCGGTCGAGTCGATGTCCGAGAGGAGCCGGTATGTTCTGACGCTGACTGATGACTTCACTCGGATGCGATGGGTCTACTGTCTGCGTCAGAAGAGCGACGCCGCCCTTGCGGTTCGGCTCTGGCTCGTGATGGCTGAGCGTCAGTCTCGCCACACGTTACATACCTTTCGCTCGGATCACGGCGGCGAGTTCCTCGGCGAGATGGACTCCTTCTTTGCTGAGCACGGCATTTTTCACCAGGTCTCCGCTCCTGCTACCCCACAGCAGAACGGTGTATCTGAGCGCTGGAACCGCACCATGGAGGATGCGGTCCGCGCCATGCGGTCTGAGTGCGGTCTCCCGGAGTCCTTNGCATTCGAGGGCTTTGCCTACATGACTTGGGTCTGGAACCGCCTCCCGCATGGTCCGCTTCCGGATCATGTTACACCGTACGAGCTCTGGTTTGGCCACCGTGCCGATCTTCGTCTCGCACGCGTCTGGGGATCCCTGGCCTCCGTATGGTTCACCGAGGACCAGCAGGAGTCCAAGGTCTCCCCTCGGGGTCGCTTGTGTGCCTTCATCGGCATCTCCCCGCGGTCGAAGGCCTGGCGCTTTTGGGACTTCACTCGCCGTCGTGTCATTGAGTCCCGTGACGCGCTGTTTTTTTAGTCACTCACATACCATGATCTGACTTCGATCACAGCGCTCTCTGCATCTCATGTCCCTTCCTGTGAGGGTCCTCGGCGGATGGGGGAGACCTCTTCGCCAGCAACCATTCCTCGCCAGGCTGATGTGTACGCCCGAGTCCCCTCTCGATCTCCAGCACTTGATGATCCGGCTATCATTGCTGTTGGTCCACAGATCCCACCTTTCTAGCCTACTTCGCACCCCACAGGTACCGCTGCTCCCACGCCTCTTCCTACATCACCCTCTGTGTCCACTAGCACCCCTGTTCCAGCGTCTGACCCAGCCCAGCCCACTCCTGTCTCTACGTCGGCTGAAACTCCTGTCACACTGTCCGGGCCAGCCTTGCCCGCTGTCATCCCCAGCTCAGTGTCCCCCACATACGCATCTCCGCGCACGACATCTCTGACTGCCTCGCCTCAGCCCTCACCAGCTGTGGTCGTACCTGTCCCTGTGGTCGTACCTGTTCTTGAGCCTGAGGTGCGCCCCTCGACCTCCGGTTACTCCCGTGAGCCCGGTGGTCGCCTTCGACCACTGGATTCTGGAGCTCAGCGAGCGTCGGGTTCCGGACCCAGACGTTCCTCTCGCAGCATCGCGAGCGGTGATCCCAGCACAAAGGCCTTAGGCCTGAGTGTCCGCACTGAGCTTTCAGAGGTACACCCAGCATGCCCCATAGGGCACGAACTAGTCACTCGCGAGTTCCATATCGCCTGTGACGCAGCAGCTGATCTCGTGGCCGTCAGGCCAGACACTGAGGCGTGTGCACTTGCCACGCAGAGTTTCCCCTCTATGGCGCCGGACTCGTGCACATTGAGGGAGGCTTTCTCATCGCAGGATGCTGATGCCTGGCGAGCTGCTTGCGAGGATGAGCTTCGCGCTATCCGAGAGCACGGAGTCTACGAGCTGGTCGACCTTCCCCCTGGGAGGAAGGCGATTCAGGTCAAGTGGGTCTTTCGCAAGAAAGTGAAGCCGGATGGCTCACTGGAACGCTACAAGGCCCGCTTGGTCATCAAGGGGTTCTCTCACATTGAGGGAGTTGATTACACTGACACCTTTGCCCCTGTCGGCCGCATGACCTCAGCACGAGCTCTGTTCGGTGTAGTAGCTCAGCATGACTGGGAACTACACCAGATGGATGTGAACAACGTGTTCCTCCATGGCCCATTGGATGAGGAGATCTACGTGGCTCAGCCACCTGGCTTTGAGGACGGTGACAAGGTCTGGCGCTTGCGCAAGTCCTTGTACGGCCTCAAGCAGTCTCCACGGTGTTGGAACCGGGAGATCACTGTTACCTTGACTCGCGTAGGATACGTACAGAGCAAGGCAGACCCCTCACTATTCATCCTACCGACACCCGAGCAGTTTACCGCCATCCTGGTCTATGTTGATGACCTTCTGATCGTGTCTCCGTCACTGGAGGCCGTGACGGAGGCCAAGGCTGTCCTGCACACCGCCTACAGGATGAAGGACCTCGGTCCTGCATCGGTGTTTCTTGGTATGGAGATTGTGCGAGATCGCAGACAACGGACACTGTTGCTTCATCAGGCCCGATACGCACGAGTCGTGGGGGAGCGCTCTAGCGATCTCCTTGGTGCAGTGCCCACTGCTTCCACACCACTCACACCTGATGGGCAGGATGCCCTGAAGGTGGATGACCCTACACAGCTGGGGGAGACAGTGGACGTGACCTTGTACCTCCGTCTCATCGGATCTCTGATGTACCTGGCCACTACCACGCGTCCCAACATCGCGTTCGCCGTCAACCTCCTCGCTCAGTTCTCGCAGGCTCCACGTGCGAGAGCTCTTCACGCGGCTGTGCGAGTTGTACGGTACGTGGTCTCCACGCCGTATCTCGGACTCTGCTTTCGTCGGCAGTGTTCGGTGGTCCTTGACAACTACACTGACAACGACTGGGCTTGGAGTCCTGACGGGCGCAGTCGCACTGGCTACGTGTTCCTGCTCGGTGGTACCGCTTTGTCTTGGCGAAGCGGGAAGCAGGGCTGCATTGCACGTAGCTCGTCGGAGGCAGAGTATGTGGCTTTGGGGGCAGGGGTTGCTGAGGCAGTTTGGGTGCAGTGCTTGTTTCTTGAGCTTGGGCAGTCAATACTCGCCATTGTGCTGCGTTGCAACAACCAGAGTGCTCTCGCCATCGCGGAGAACTCTGGTGTTTTTCATGCTCGCACAAAGCACATTGCGGTTGAGCATCACTTCGTTCGTGATCTGGTGGAGCGACGCGTGATTTCCATCATGTGGGTTGGCACTGACTTGCAGCGAGCTGATTTCTTGACGAAGGCACTTGCCCGCGGAAACTTCCTGGTGGCCATTCGTTCTGTTGGGCTTCACCCTGTGCGTGACAGTGGTTGAGTGTGGGATGTACGTTGGCGTCTCATCTGTCTGTGTCACTCACTATGTGGTTGTACCAGTGCTGCACGCGTATGGACATGCGTACCATTGGGTCATGGGGGAGTGTTGTGCTTTGTGCCATTCTTGTACAGTTTATTGTGACCACTCGGCCGTGTCCATACTCGTGCAGATCCCTGAGGCAGGCGGCCCTGGTGACACCGGCGCGACGACAGGCGGCGGACTACCCGTCTGTAGCTGACCGACCACTGTTCGAGAGCCCCAGATGTCACCGGGACTCCTTGCTGTGCCTTCTACGTCTTGCAGGCACCTTTTGGCGGACTGGGCATGAGGACCATTTGCATGTTTTTGCATTATATTCTCGCTGTCAGTCAATGGATGCATGCATGTGACCAGTCGTTGCGTGCGTCTTTTGATTCTGCATGTCTAGGTTCAGACGGCGTAGGATTCTGACATGTGTGCGCAGAGTTACGGCCAAAACAGTGTTTTTGGGCCGGTTTTAGGACAGCTCTTGGACTGCCGCGTGCGACACCCGCCGTGCGCCGCGGCAGGTATTTATGCCCTGGACCTGTCAGTTGTCATTTCTCTCTGCGTATGCTATATTGAAGCATTCTGACACTTTGACTTGTGTCTCCTAGCCAAACCCTTGCCGTTGTGTGTACGACCTGTGACTGTCGTCACCGTCTGACTAGGCACTGACGCCCGGTTAGTGGCCGTGTGGCTAGGAAGCTTCTACGCACTTTCTTACTGACAGCCTTTCTGCTGTCATGCCGTGCCAAGTTTTGCACCTTTTTACGCCCTTCTCCTTCCCCTTTCCCTTCAAAATTTCTGAAATATGTTGAAGCAGTTGACATCCCAGCGCAATGCGGCAAGGAGGACAGATGCCAAGCTCAATCAACTTTGTTTTCAGTGGCAGAGTAGCAGAAGTCGAGGGAGATGAAAGGGCATGCGCCCCCTGGAGAAGTAGGCAGTCGCATCTGATAAGCCAGCCATGATGCATCAAGCAAGCCATGCCCAATCCGAAAAGTACACAGAATACTGCATTGGTCATAAATGTCACGAACGGAAGTGCACAAATTCAATTTCCCTCCATCAGTGCGCTCCCATGCATCGCCCTACACATCCGGACTAGAATGTTGGTTTTCGTGCATCTATCATTGTACTCTGTTGTGTCCTCCGGGCTTGTGTACATCGGCGTGCAGATGACAAACGGCGAGACTCGACAGTGTCGGAGTGTCGCTCGGTGGAGTCGATGCACGCTGAGGCCATTTACCGTTCGCTGGAGTCTCCTCACTCTGGCGACACGCTCAGCTCCATCGGCAAGCCTCCTCGGTGGTTGGGCTGCCAACGGTCACTACCACTACAGATGTTGTCTGCATGCACCCAGCGATGTCTTTGGTTGTGGCGTTGCGTCTACAACATCATGTTGTGGCTAGGGTCCATGTCTCCTGCTGTGTGGCCCTGCTTGTGGATAGCAAGATGTGGTGTGAGGAGAGGATGGAACAAGTGGGGTGGGAACCAAGATAGGTTGAGCCATGCAACGAGTTCCACACGCAAGTTAGAGTTGGACAAAAGAACGAGTAACAAGTGATGGAGCTGCTAGCGGGGAGCGAGGATGTGACGAGCGGGGGAGCGGCGAGCTACTCCTCGCTCACACTACGAGGCACAGATTGAGCCTCGATCTCAACCCTGCTGGCGAATTAATCGTGCGAGCATGCAAAGCGACATGATTCTTGAAACCGGCTGCTCACCCCCCAAACACAGTGGCACTAGGAAACCTAGTGTTAATGCAACGAGAAACATGTGTATTTCTGTCATGAACCATCATGTGAACTGTCGTGGCTCCACTTCTTGTGCATTTGTCACCACGACGGACGTTGTGGTGCCGGCGTCAGTGTCACTCCAGCATCAGTCACCTGCATCAGTGAGGTGTGTGTGCAACGAGGCCAGAGGTCACGATTCGTCTGTGGTTCACAAACCAACACTCCCCCATGACCCACAGTCGACGCACACGAGCACAAGATCACGGGCACCACATGTGTCACAAGATGTGACTAACGACTGTACACACGCACACAACAACCACTTATCCAGGGTCACCACGAAGACACAACAGTCCCACTGCATGCATGGCTGCCTTGAAGACATTACTGCTGAGTGCCTTCGTCAAGAAGTCGGCTCTCTGCTGTCGTGTGTCGACCCAAACGATCCGGACATCACCTGCAGCAACGCGCTCACGCACAAAATGATGCTCAACATTGATGTGCTTAGTGCGTGTGTGATGCATGCCATCATGCTCTGCAATTGCTTTGGTGCTCTGGTTGTCACAGCGCAATGTGATGCACCGGATAGGAATGTGCAGTTGCTGAAATAAGCGACACAGCCACACACTCTCACACGTACCGGCGCCAAGAGCAACATACTCAGCTTCACTGGAATTGCGTGCCACACAACCTTGTTTGCCACTTTTCCACGACACAGCGGTCCCTCTGACCAGAAAGACGTAGCCTGTACGGCTGCGAGCGTCCGTGTTATGGGCCCAGTCACTGTCTGTGTAGCCATCAACTACAACCGACGGTTGTGCCCGGTAGCAAAGACCGGTCCGGGCAGTGGAAAGGGCGTACCTGATGCCACACAGTGCAGCCTCTAGGTGCCGTGCCCTAGGGCACTGAGAGAACTGGGCCAGGAAGTTCATAGAGAAGGCGACATCCGCTCTGGTTGTTGTCGCCAGGTACATGAGCGACCCGATGATGCGGAGATAGTCCGTCACGTCGACTGCCTCCCCCAGCTTGGACACGTCCAATGTCTTCAGCAACCTCTGCCCAGCTGGTGTCATAGGCGTCGACGCTGTGGGGGTGGACTCAAGCAGGGAAGCAAATCGCTCCCCCAGACTGCGAACGTACGCAACCTGGTGCACATGGAGAGTGCGACGTGACCGGTCACGCTCAAGCTCCATGCCCAAGAAGACACGAGCAGGACCGAGGTCCTTCATCTTGTACGTGGACTGCAGAAGGCTCTTCACTGACCTGACAGCATCCTGGCTAGGCGAGGCTATCAGCAGGTCATCCACATAGACTAGGACAGCCACGAACGGCACAGAAGGTGGAGTCACAAAGAGTGAAGGGTCCACCGTACTGCGTCGGTACCCTCCTCTCTCGAGGGTGGACGTGATCTCCTGGTTCCAGCACCAAGGCGGCTGCTTCAGGTCGTAAAGGGCTTTCCGCAGTCGCCAGACTCTGTTAGTGCCATCGGAGAAGCCTGGAGGCTGGACCATGTAGATTTCTTCGTCCAGCCGTCCGTACAGGAATGCATTGTTCACATCCATCTGTTCAAGCTCCCAGTCATGGTGAGCCACGAGACTCAGCAGCGCTCTGGCTGTGGTGTTCCGTCCGACCGGTGCAAATGTTTCATCAAAGTCGATGCTTGGGACCTGGGAGAATCCTTCGCTGTGAGCCTCGCCTTGTACTTGTCCAAAGCGCCATTGGGTTTGTACTTCCGTCGAAAGACCCAATGAGCGTCAATGGCCTTGCGACCAGGCGGCAAGTCAACTAGCTCATAGACCGCGTGATCATCCAAAGCGTTCAGCTCATCATGCATGGCCGCCTCCCACTGTTGGGCGTCAGTGGAAGCACGTGCTCGACGCACTGTGGTTGGCTCAGGTGGCAGAGCTGTGGTGGCTGACGCAGCATGACACTCTGCAATGCTGCTCGAAACAGCTACCTCCAATGCGTGCGCATGCTCTGAGGCAAGGAGCGCATAGCCAAGGGCAGAGCTGGGGTGGACAACCCCTGTGGACAAGCCCAGGGCATCCATACCAGTAGGAAGGACAGGAGATGGCCCAGTCTGAGACTGGGGGGGGGGTGCTGAGACCGTAGTGCCAGCGCGTTGAGGGAGCGCACGAAGGCGCCCGCCTCGGACAAAAGGGGAGACCGGAGCAGGACCAGTGGTGGTCAGTGGCGGAGATGGGCCAGCCACATGAGGAAGGGAAGAGACAGGGGAGGCAACCACCGGAGGCGTGACCGGACTGGACGGAGGAATAGGTGAGGGTACCGCGGCTGACTGGATAGCGTCCGAGACAGGGGAGGACGGGGCCGCGGAGGAGGAGCTGCTGGAAGACGGGGAAGAAGTGNGAGCAGGACCGGACGACGAGGGCGGACTGGATGCCGGACCGGACGACAAAGACTGGAACGAGGGTGATAACTGCGGTGCAGCAGCAGGGACTGAAGGGGTGGCAGGACCGACTACCCCCCCCAGCCGAGAGAGAGGCAGGAGAGAGGAGGCAGGGGGCAAGCGACTGAGGTCACGAAGGAAGACAGACTCAAAGAACAAGACATCGCAGGACTCGATGACGCACTGACGGACGGGATCCCAGAACCGCCAGGCCTTAGACTGGGCAGATACACCCAGAAAGGGGCACAAGCGGCCACGAGGAGACAATTTGCCATCACGCAAGTCCTCGGGGAGCCAGACAAAAGCAATGCTGCCCCAGACCCGAGCGAGGCGCAGGTCAGCATGAGTGCCGTACCAGCGCTCGAAGGGGGTGACTGTGCGAGGAAGAGGACCGTGGGGGACACGATTCCAAACCCAAGTCATGTAGCTCATCGCCTCAAAGGCAAAGAGCGGGGGCAAGCCGGACTCGGACAAGAGAGTGCGGACGCCGTCAGCCAAAGTACGATTCCAACGCTCGGAAACTCTGTTTTGCTGGGGTGTGTAAGGAGCAGAAGTCTCCAGACACACCCTGCGGGACTCAAGGAGGCGAGCGGTTGGACCAAGGAATTCGCCACCACGGTCGCTGCGAAAGACCCGCAACGACCGCTGACAGGCGCGTTCAGCCTGAACAAGCCAGGAATCGATGACGGAGCAAACATCGCTCTTCTGACGAAGGGCAAACACCCAACGAAACCGGGAGAAATCATCAGTGAGGCATAAGACATACCGGCCAACGTCGCCTAGGAGGTCATGGGGTAAAGGACCCATGACATCCGCATGAACACGATCGAGCGGATGGGAGGACGAAGAGACAGACGGAGAGAAAGGGGAACGATGCATTTTGCCCCGCGCACAGTCGAGACAGTCAGCGGGGCAAGGGGCAGGGAAGTCAGATGGAGAGAGACCAACAGCAGGCTGAAGGGGAAGCATACTGTGAACGGCATCCGAATGAACATGACCAAGGCGGCGATGCAGGAGACGGACAAGGTCAGGGGAGAGGGAAGGAGCAATGTGAGCGAGTGCAGACCCTAGTGTGGGGGAAGAATAGGAGGCATGCAAGGGAACACGGTAAAGCTTGCCACATTGCACACCACGTAAAACAGGACGACCAGAGGGACGTAGACAAACAGTGCCAACACCACGACTGGCAGTGAAGTCCATACTTTGGTCGTCGAGGTACGACACAGAGAGCAGGCTGAGCTCGAGCGAAGGCACGTACAGAACGTCAGGCAAGTACAGGGCACCACTGGGACCGACAAAACGGACGACGCCAACGCCCTGAACAGGAAGCAACTGACCCGACCCAATACGAACGAAGCGGACTGACCCGACGGGACCTAGCGAGACGAACGACGAGCGGACTGACGTCATGTGATGGGTGGCCCCGGAATCGAGGACCCAAAAGCCACTGGAGACACACACAGAGGGGAGAATACCAGAGGTGGCAACAATGCCGACGGAGGATTGAGACAGAGCACAGGAGGAGAGACAACGAGGAAGAAAGACAGACTGCCAGTGCTCAATCCACGGGACGGACACACTCAACGAGCCCAGAACGTGACCGGGGGGGTCCCCACGAAGGACACTGTCCGTCTGACAAACGAGACCTCTGGCCGGCGATGCAACACTCTCACCTCCCTGATCACAAAGGCGCAGGAGCTGAAGGAGGGACTGCTCCAGCTGGCGCTCTCGATCACTGCGATCACTGTCCACCGACGCTGGCGGAGCCAGAGTAGACACGCCTGAGGAGGAAGAGAACCACGGCGGCGCGGTGTAGGCGGAGGAAGGAGGACTAATGTAGGTGGGGGCACCAGATGGAGGAGGCCAGCCCCAGGGGTATGGGCCTGGAGGCGGAAAGGAGGGCACGCCTGTGGTGGAGTGTGCGTGAGCAGAGGTGGCGGCCGGGGAAGAGGCCGTGGAGACGGAGGGCGAGGATGTGGAGGAGGAGCCGGATGTGCGGGCCCAGTGAGCACGCATGGCCCTAGCTAGACGAAGATCGTCTAGAGGGGCGGGACAGGAACGAGCAGAATGGTCGGAGGAGCCACAGTTCCAACACACGACGGCACAAGAAGCATGGGAGGAGAGGCCGCTGCTCTTGACCTTCCCCTTGCCTTTGCCCTTACCCTTGCCCTTCCCACGGCCCTGGGAGGCAAGGGCGGAGGCATCAGAGGATGAGGCGAAAGAGGAGGAGGAGGAAGAGGGTGCAGAGGAAGAAGCTGGCACAACAGTGGTGGTGAGCGCAGCAACACCCGTGACGGCGGAGCGGTGGAGGTGCTTGTTCTGAAGACTAGCCCACCAGGCAGCGAGACGCTCAGCGGTGAAGTCCCAGAGAGCCCCGACCCCAGGCGGTGATCTAGGCGGAACGGGCTGTGAGGCAAGCCGCTGCAGCTCGTCTGCCTTGACGTCACGAAGAAGGTCGGACAGTTCCGAGATGAGGCCGTTGACCATGGTGAGGACGGCAGAGAGCTGGCCAGGCGCCGTGTCATCAAGCTCGCAAAGGAGCTTGAGACCGCGGGCCCAGTAGGCGTCAGCGGTTTCGTCAACACGCATGAGAAGCGTGTTGAATTGGACCGTGAGCGCGCTCTGAGCGACTTGACCAGTGACAATGGTGCGACGACGCAGCATGGCATATGCGCCGACAGGGTCTGCCAGACGCTGGACAGCAGGGTCAGCATTAAACATGCCGACATCATCAATCAGTGACTCAGGAGCGGAAGCGATAAGGGCGCGCACAGTACGGGCAGACTCCGCAGCAAGGGGAGTGAAAGGAGCAACAGCTGGAGAGTAGTACTCCCACAGCTACTCCCCTTGAGCCCAGGCGCTGAAGCGCACCTCCCAGGAGGAGAAGGCGAGCCCAGCAGAGAAGGAAGGGGGTTGCGAGAAGAAGTCATGCTGACGCGGCGCAGGAGGAGTGGCAGCCGCAGCGGGACGACCAGTCTGAGCAGTGGCAGAAATGCTGGAGGCAGAGGGAGTGCCAGAGGCAAGAGTGGGATTGGCATTAGCAGGTGGCACAACAGACGCGGCACGGAGGCGACGCAAGACAATAGCAGCGACTTCATCGGCAAAGGCTGCACGATTATCCTCTGCCAGCTCAAGGCGGTCTTCAGCCTCTTGCTGAGCCTCGCGAGCAAGAGCCAGCTGACGCTGAAGGGCAGCAATGACTGACTCGTCGTCACCAGGCATGGTGACGACGTGAGGGCTCTGCCCGACAAATTTGGGCAGAGTTTCCCCAGCCCCAGTGGGCGTGGGAAAAATGGGGGTGCCTTAGGCAAGGTAGCTGAATGCTGCAGGACAGCCCACCCCGAGTCAGACAGGACAAGCCACCGCAGAGA
>SZWC01002952.1:45126-66501 GCA_023375785.1 Penium margaritaceum | reverse complement strand
CCCCGCGGACGTCCCTGCACCTTCCTCGGTGTCTCTTGTTAGTCCAAGGCCTAGTCCTTCTGGGATCCCTCCAGGTACTACATCGTCGAGTCCCGCGATGCCCTCTTCTTCGAGGACCTGTTCCCTCGCAACCTCGTTCGCTCTGGCTCGTCCATGTCTATCCCGTTGCGTGGGAGAGTGGTAAGTCTGTCCTACGTCCTGCCGCTTCCGGCTGACACATCCGTCATTCCCTCTGAGGTGGCAGCCCCAGTCGCGTCCGTTGGTTCCTCTCGGCCGGCAGCCCTAGTCGCATCCACTGGCCCCTCCGGACCAGCGCTCCTCTCGCGTCCACTAGCCCCTACGGACCGGCAGTCCCAGTCGCGTCCACTGGCCCCTCCGAGCCGGCAACCTCAGTCGCGTCAACTGGCCCTTCCGGGCCAGTAGCTCCAGTCGCGTCCACTGGCCGCTCCAAGCCGACAGCCCCAGTCGCGTCTACTGGCCCCTCCAGGCCAGGAGCTCCAGTCGCGTCCACTGGTCCCTCCGAGCCGGCAGCCCCAGTCGCATCCACTGGTCCCTCTGGGCCAGCAGCCCCGATTGCACCCGCTAGCCCCTCCAAGCGCGCCGCCCCGATTGCATCCGCCAGCCCCTTCGGGCCTCCAGCCCTGTCCGCCTCCGTTGGCCCATCGGACTCGGTGCCATCGCCTGCCCTGCCACACTATACACGTGGCCCAGGCGACAGCCTCCGACCCCGGCTGTCGGTGAGGGTGCAGACCGTCGCACCACGCTCCGTGGTGCCTTGACCCCCCGTGGCTCCACGTGTCTCCTCCACTCCCACGGTCGCGAGTGGGGATCCTTGCACCAAGGCCCTTGGCTTGACTACCTCGGCCTTTATTGCAGACCTTCACCTGGGCTGCGCACGGGACTACGCCATGCTTCATCACGAGCATCGGCACGTTGTCTTTGCCGCACTCGCGCGCATCCCACCAAGGGTTTGAGATGCACACGCTCTCTCTTTGTCCACTCCACAGCACGCCCGGAGGACCCAGCCACCCTGCACGAGGCACAAGGCTCTCCTAAGGCTGCACAATGGGACGCTGCCTGCGCCGATGAGCTCGCTGCCATCTGGCAGCACCACGTGTTCGACCTCGTCGACCTTCCCCCAGGACGGAAGGCCATCGGCGCCAAGTGGGTCTTTCGGTGCAAGTGGAAGCCTGACGGATCCTTGGACAAGTACAAGGCCCGCCTTACAGCCAAGGGGTTTCCCCAGATTCCAGGGGTCGATTACCACTAGATCTTTGTCCCAGTCGGGCAGTTCTCCACTAGCGCTCTTCAGCCTGGTCGCCCAACATTGGTGGGAGCTGCATCAGATGGATGTGAGCAACCCCTTTCTCCATGGCTCATTGGAGGGTGAAAGGCTCTACATGGTGCAACCCCGAGGCCTCGACGATGGCACTGGGAGAGTCTAACGGCTGCGGAAGGCCCTCTATGGCCGGAAGCGGTAGCCTTGGTGCTGGAACTAGGAGAATAGCCGCACGCTCCTTCGCGGCGGGATCCAGTGTAACACCGCTGACCCTGCACTGTTTGTCAGTCCGCGAGGCCAGACTTTTGCTGTTGTTCTAGTTTACATCGACAATCTCCTCATTACGTTGCCAGACATGGCTGTCATCTAGCGTGTCAAGGACTTGTTGCACGCCGCATACCAGATGAAGGATCTCGGATCTTCCAGAGTCTTCCTCGACATGGAGCTCGAGCATGATCGATCCCAGGGCGTCCTGCACATCCACCAGCCCGCCTATGTGCATACAATGTCCACCCGCTTTGTGAACGACTTGCCAGTTGTGCCGAGCGCATCTTCACCTATGTCACCTGATGGCCAGGTGAAGCTGAATAGTCCTGACCCAGCTGTTGTGGGGGAGCCAGTTGACGTGACCACGTACCTGCAAGTCATCAGGTCACTGATGTTCCTGGCGAAAACGACGTGCCGAGACATCGCGTTCGTCGTCAAGCTCCTAGCCCTGTTTCATCAGGAGCCGCGTCACCTCCTGTATGAGGACGCGATCCGAGTACTGCGCTATGTCGTCTCGACTCCTTGGCGAGGTCTCATGTTCTGCTGCCAGCCGTCTGTTGTCGCGGTAGGCTACACTGATAGTGACTGGGCCTGCACTCCGGACGGTAAGAGTCGCACAGGCTGGATCTTTCTGATTGGCGGCACAACTGTGTCCTGGCGGAGTGGCAAGCAGGGGTGCATTGCACGCCGCACAGCTGAGCCCAAGTACGTTGCTCTTGGCTAAAGCGCATGTGAGAGTGCGTGGTTGCGTCGTCTGTTGTCCAAGTTGCGTTAGTCTGTCGCATCCATCACGTTGCATTGTGACAATGAGAGTGCCATGGCCATCGCCGACAATGATGCCGTGCATCACACACGCACAAATCACATCAACGTTGAGTATCACTATGTCTGTTTGTTGTTGCATGACGGCATCATAAGCATCGTGTGGGTTGAGACAGCACGGCAGTTGGCTGACTTCTTGACTAAGGCACTGAAGCGCGACTCGTTCAAGAAGACTGTAAGTTCGGTCGGCGTGCGGCTGTGAGTGGTTCTCTTTGTTCTTGCCTGCATTTCTACGTGGCCTGGGGGAGCCTGGTCGTTGACTGTGTCTCTGCTCGCACATGTGCACTACGCCTGTAAGTCATGGGGGAGTGTTGGTTTTCGTGCATCTTTTATTGTACTCTGTTGTTTCCTCCTGGCTTGTGTACATCGGCGTGCAGATGACTGACAGTGAGACTCGACGGTGCTTGAGTGTCGCTCGGTGGAGCCGACACACGCTGAGGCCCACTGACCATTCGCTAGAGCTTCCTCCCTCTGGTGACGCATTCAGCTCCATTGGCAGGCCTCCTCGGTGGTCGGGCCGCCGGTGGTCATTGCCACTGCAGATGATGTCTGCATGCACCCAGCACTGTCTCTGGTCGTGGCGTCGCGTCTGCAGCATCATGTTGTGCCTAGGGTCCATGTCTCCTACTGTGTAGCCCTGTTTGGCATCACTGACTGTCGTAGGTACTGCCTGGTCTCGGGCAGCCATGACTCTTTGCTGCTATTTTCATAGCTGTTTCTGACCGCACGACTGCGTTTGCTGCGTTGGTGTTATGGTATGGTCCAGTTTCAGGCAAAATGGATGACACGCGGGTTTTGGGCTGCCGGGCGTCTGGCAGGGCTCACCGAGAAAACCATGCCTGCCAGAAAACAGGTCTAGGACTATTTTTTGATCGGCTGGTTAGGTGAGTAACAAGTTCTACACTAGTGGGGGGGAGCTAGAACTTGGAGGGGTCTCCCATTGTTGCTCATTCTTCATTTGGGAGAGTAACCATATATCCACAGAATTCATGATATCTACTGCCATATCCATGTCTGGCACATTAACCACGCCATGTCCAATTTCGGAACTTTCCGCTTCTTTATTAATGCTATATGTAGCGAGCACGTAAAAAAAAAGCTATATCCGAATCCACACACTATGTTGACGCCGCATGTCATCCAGCGACAACATGCTGACGTCGTCAACACGAGAGAAAAATCACAAACCCCTCCATTGAGGGGTTTGGGACTTTCCTCACAAAGGTTTGCGATATCTTTTAGTAGGGGGTCCGAAACACCCCATGTGTTGAAAGGGAACCTGCTGGGCCCCGCTACCGCGGGGCCCAGGAGAAGCCCGCGCAAATATAAAACCCTAAACCCAGAGTGTAATTTGGGGTAGGGTTTTTAAGCGGTTTGAATGGATAAAAAAGGAATTTGCTTCTCCGTTTTTTTTTTTTGAAAAAGGCGTTTTTGCTCGATCGCGATTCTCACGAGAGGGTAGGGAGCGAAGCGACGGGGGTGACACAAAACCTCCCTCACTTTGTTTGATTGGCGACATCATGCTCGTTGGGAGAAGACCCCAATGCACTTCAAGGATATATGAAAGACACAGTTGGACAAGGGACAACCTCCTATCGCCCCTGAATTTTAGCAGTAGTAATCCTGCCCTGAAATCAACCGGCCTCGTGGAAGGAGTTCACTGAGTTTTTTATCAAGCGCTTCGCCGTGTGCGATGCAAGGAACAACGCATGTGCCAAGCTACATCAGCTTTGTCAAACTGGTGTCGTTGCCGACTACACATTCAAATTTTGTAAAATCATTGCCAATTGTAGCTTTGGCTCTCTTGCTGTGCTTCCATAACAGCAATGACCTCAAGGACGACGCCCATGATGATGAGGTGATGCACGACCTCAACAATGACCTGTCAAGAACGAGGGTGTGACCATATACCCATTGAATTCTCGATAGGTCCACCATATCCACAGATCACTCTTTAACAACCCCATATCCAGACGGTGATGAATTTTTGTCTGCCATACCACGTGCTCGCTCATTTAGCTCGCCATGTCCACGTACCGCACAAAAAGAACCCCATGCCCACAACTGTTCATATGAAGAACCATAAGTCCACACCGGATTGAACGCTGGTTTGCACTTTGCGTGAAAGGAACCGTGTGTCATTGGCCGTTATCTGGTGCAGTCCCGACTGATGGCACTTTCACCTGAGTACAGGACAAGTGTATAGGCGATTTCGTGTGCAAACGGATAATGCGGAGAGCGTGGACATGACAGATGTTGTAAATTGTAGCCATGAGGCGTTCTACGAGTGTCCATTTGGTGGGGGGTTTGTACTGCAGAGGGATGTGTAATTTGGACAGGTTCCAAGCAAACCCGCTTGTGAATGCCACCAAAAGTCACTATGCTGGTGACATCCTATATCAGCGAAAAGAATGCTTTGCATTGCGAAAGGTCACAAACCTGTATGACATGACACCTTTAACCGTGTCCCTACACACGCTCAATTTATTTAAGGATCGATGTGGTTTGCCTCATTAACGTATGGAAAGCTTCCACACCGCTTCAATGTCTTGGGGACGGAGCCCTACCACTACCAGGGTGCCTACACAATTAGGGTGGTGTGTGGACATTCCGTGGCCTTAACCGAGCAAAGCAAGGCGACAGTGGAGGCTCATCAAGCAGGAGTGGGACTGAAAACATGCACCCTACCCTGGGATATTCATTGAATGCAATGGGCCAATGCCGGAAGTGATGTGTTGGGTGACTGGACACCGGATGCCTTCAACACGGCCTAAGGGTTGTTTAAACAGTTGGGAACCATGGATGAGCACAGACCTGTTAGTGGATGAAGTGATAACGCATATTGCAAGGCTGTGAAGCAATCGATCCATGAACATGGTGTGATTTTTAACCGATTAATTACTGTTCCCACTCACCCTTTCAGGCAAGAAGACCAATGCAAATAATTCAACGTTTCAACGTTGACAAGGATAATTTTGTACGATGCACGTGAACTTGATGCAGTCACGGGGAAGACATGATTAATACCCAAGGAAAATGAACGAAAATTCCAATAAGCGTGAATTTGACTTTTTGTAGGAACATCCAAGTGTTGTTACTTCCAATAACCATGCATGTTTGGGCAGAACAGTAATAATGTCATTCTTTTTCTAGCAGTGTTATTCTGACAAAGGCAAACAATGAGAACCACAGGAAGGCCAGATGTAATGAAACATTGTGTGTATTCCTTTTAAATGGTTCTATTAACGTGAAATGCACATGACTTGGAAGCATGATTCATAGAATGAGTTTAGTGTCGTGACATTGCGTCTGCAGTATGGAGTACAAAATGATACTGTAACGGGCATTACATGAATGTCAAAGTTTTGTGAACAATACTTCCAGTGCAATTGAGACAAAGACAGTCATTGAGAAGCACACCAAGGCTAGTTGTAATGGAACATTGTTTCTGACTGTGGTCCCATATTGGTGGTAAGGCGCTCTTAGTGTGTACAGCCTGCGTTGAAGGGGCCCGGGTGTCCACTCACCAACCATCGCTGGATTGTAGGGGGCAAAGAATGTATCCACGACATGATCTCACAGGCAGGACACAAGTTGTCTGTGAGACAACAGTTATCAGGGTAGCAGTCTACAAACTCCACATTATCTTCTGTCTTGGATGATGTAGAGTCCTCGGTGTCACACTCGTCCATGTCGTAAAAAACATCTTTCTCCTCCTTGTGAAAGGGAATGTCACATTTGGGACGCACTCCATGTTGACATGGACACATGTACATTTTCACAATGTGAACTGGCCTTGGTGCCCAGTCTTTCCACGTCATGAGGAAGTATGTCACACCGGCTCCGGCAAAGAAGGACGTCACACAGTCCATGACACTTGGCACTGGTGTCAATGTTAGGCGTGAAAAGTGAACTTGTATGCAAGAGAATGAACAACACTATGAAGGCAACCCTTTATAGCATGACATGACAGCAGATAATACCTAAAAACAAGATTTTTTTCTTTGCTTACTGTGACTTCGGTCTCTGAGTGAACTGTTTGCTTTGACAATGTCTTCGTTTGACCTTCCAATCAGACAAGAACATGGTTCGTACAAAAGTTCACTTCACAGCAAACAAGAACACCATGACGTCTACGTGTAATCTCAGCCACCCTACCCCAGCTGCTTCTCCCCTAGTGGTGTCCTACCTCTGCAACGTCTATCCATGTGAATACCAGTCTTGTGATCTGTGAGCTCCATTTGCGTCCCAATGGTGGAGGCCGGTAGACCATGCTGCTGTTCCCAGTTTTGCCATTTTGTGCTCCCAGCTGGCTCCACTTGTCCATCACCTGTACGACACAAAACACATGGTTGGATTGCTAATGTGAACGTAGAACCAAAACAGGGACTACAACCATGAATAACCTGCTTTAACAACAATATGTCATGCTTACATTCTACAACACATCAAGCTCGTCATCCCACTCTTCAACACAGTCCTCCTAACCATCCATGACGCAAGTCTGTCGCTGCTAACGGAAAATTCTGGCCTCCCACTCCCTCTACTGCTGCGGTTCAGAGAAATGGTCGTCGTCTTCCTGCTCCTCCTCGTCTGAGTCACTCAGAACTCTTCCTGCGCAGAGTCGTATCCCGCTGCCTTGGGGTCGTACTCAGCGTCGTCATTGACGGCTGCGGTAGGCCCTATTGCCATTGCAGTTGCCGTAACTACTGCAGAGGCTGCAACAGCAACTCTGGTTGCTGCTGCACTTGTGCTTGTGCGCCATGCCTGCCCCGCCCACCCCCAGCCTGCACCAATGCCGAACACCTCGGTGCCTGGACTGCCGTCGGGCAGCAGATAAATGGTTTCTATTGCTGTGCCTGCATTCTGCGCAACTGGTGCGGTGGTGCGGACGGTACCATTGCCAGCAGCTGCAACTTGTGCTGCAGCTGCAGTAGCTTCTTTTCCCGCTTGGGTCTCTGCTGGAGGCTACCGACCAGCATAGGCCTCTGCCCGCACGGTGTCCTCTACGAGCTGTAGCCGGCGTTGAAGAGCGTTGGCTGCTGCCTCAGCAGAAGAAGCCACAGCAGGCTCGTTCTTACACTTTTTCATGGTGTGTCCCTTTTCACCGCAGCGGGGACAGATGTAGTTCTTCTGACGCTTGTCCTCGCGGTCCCACCGTGTGCTCTTTGGCCGCCTTGCTCCATGCTTTGGACCCGGCTGCTGCCACAGAACTCCCTCCTCGACTTTCAGCGATGCTGGGTTCACGCCTGGCATGGAGAAGTTATATGTGCGCTTGTATGCCTTGCGTGTGAGTCCAACGTCACATAGTGGCTCCGCCTACTCTCCACGACCGATGACGTAGGCGTATGCATGCGCACAAGGTTGGCCCCACTCCTTCCAAGCACCACAGGTGCACGTCCGCTCTAGCATGTTCACCACCCGGGTCTTTGTTCTTGGCCTCGTCACGCTGCCACTCTGGGGCCCTTCCTCCAGGATGTCGAAGTTGTGGGCTAAGACGCAAGTGTTGAGCAGTCGCTTTGCCGGTGTCAGAGCAAGTTGTCCTTTGCATGACTTGCTGAGCTTGTGCCTTTTTGCAAGCATCCACTGCACCCACGTGCACAGAGACACAAAGCAATAGAACGGAAACAGTTTTTGGCACTCAACGATGCTGGCGTTCAAAGACTCCGCCGCTTTGGACGTGGTGTGTCCACCATGCCCGAGTGGACAATACAGTCTGGCCCACTGTTCCTTCGGATTGTTGCCAACTTCGTCTGCGCCGAGAAGGTACACTGCAGCTCTGGAGTTGACAGCACGCAACTGTTCTTCACACCTCCTCCACTCTGCTGGTGTAATTGAATGTGCCAGCCGTCAAAACCAGTAGCTAGCTTGCTTACCAAACTTCTACCTTATGTTCTGTCGCAAGTGGAAGCAGCAGTACGTGTGATGTGCCCCGGGCAGTTCCTTCTCCACAGCCTTCAATAGTCCTTTGTCACGGTCGTAAATGACAACAGTACCTTTCTGAGTCGTTGTGGAATATGCGATCTCCACCTGCTCCAAAAACCATGTCCAGTTTTCCTCATTCTCCCCTTGAACCATCGCCCACGATATCGGCACAGTGTTGTCGTTGGCGTCGAAGAATTGGCTGATGAGGAGGACTTGTTTGTGACAATTTTTAAGGTGTGTGCCGTCCATTTTCAGGATCCGGCGAGCGTGCTGGAAGCCCAGGACCGTGGCTCTAGGTTCCACGAATGCGCAGATGAAGACATCATCCTTGGTTGCCTCGGCCAGAGCATGTGTGTTTTTGTCCACATGCTTCAGCTGCAATGCACACGAAAGAAAGTGTTAGTGCCATTTCCGAGAGTTCATCATGGAATGGAGAAGACATACAAACACAAGACATAGTGCCGTTCCTCCTCACAGTAGACTGGGAATAAGGCTCCACAATAGGGCTTTGGGGTCGATGAGATTTTCCTGCGCCTTCGAATTTGCCCAGTACATGGTGTTCTTGTCCACCGCTTTGTCTGTCGCTTTGCGGACCATGGATGACAATGTCTTAACGTCTAGTATCGAGTTCCGCTCCAGCGTTGACTCAATTTGCCGTGCCACCCACTTCACAGTCTTCACCAGATCTCCACGCCTTACTCCTAGGACACACTTGTGACCGTCCACGAACTCGGAGACGACAATGGCGGCGCTGTTTGGCGCAACATGGGCACAAAGAAGCCACGGGAAATTCTTGTCCTTGAATTGTCTACACTGTTTAATGAAGCGCCTCTTTTTGCTGCGTAGCCACCGGATAGTTATCCGGTTGGTGATGGCGTAGTCATCCATTGCTGCGCGTGCCTCCGCCATGTTCCGGAACGACATGCCCATAAGAAAATTAGGCTTGTCTTCCTGCGCTTTGGGGCCTGACCCGACACCTCATCGTCGGAGGACACTGCACCACAAAGAAGAAGACATGGCCAATTTCATTGGCCAGAGAAAAAAATAAAAATTCAAGTAACAACTAACTTGGGACATAATTTTTACCAACATCATGACTGGGGCGAGATAGCCTGAGGGTGTCTCTTGCTTGTTCTGGCAAAATCAGGAGCACTTGAGCATGCTCCTCATGCTCAAAGTGCTCGTCATACACAAGGTTTTGGGTGGATGGGGTTTGGGGCACGAGACCTGGCTTGTTCAGCTGTGGGCGTGTTAGTGCTTGCGACTCAAAAACCATAGGAACGTTGCTTGACCTACGCCTATGCAATGCAGTCCGTTGCAACTGGTCAGCCATCTTCGACAAAATGGGTACAATACATGTAAAACTGGACGTAAATAGGCTAGATACCCACGTTCAACGGGTTCAGAGGTGTCGACGTCCGGGTCCATGGCGCTCGGTAGCGTAGTGTGGTGCCTGTCTCAGAAGCATGACGAGGCATTGGACCCTACTCTGGACAGCGGTCGAGAGCAGGGTCCAATGCGGGAGCCCTGGACACCGGAAGGCAATGGGCCTCCCTCCGGCTGTTGACATGATGTTTGCATGCTACACAAAATAGACATAGTGGCAAGTGTTCGCAGGGAGTGACCGTCTTGCGAGGGCCTCGTACATGTGCGCTACTCATGCGACTCCACGAGTCGGCGCATTGAACGTCGTGCAAGCGACGACATTGTGAACGTTGGATGGAAGACATCAGACAAGGTTGACAGGCTGGCGGATGCTGACAGCGACGGGCAGCGTGACGACGAACCGTCCTGTTGTTTTTGGTTGTAAGTGCCGATGTTAAGGACAATTTTTGTCACAAAACCATCTGTCCACAATGAACATCGGTCACAAGAACTGGGAGTCCGACGACTTTGTACATGCATAAATGTTATCCCCTTGTAATACAATGGCCGTTCTGTGGGGACACTTGCATGTTACTCATTGACGACTTACCTATTGGACGGTTTCATTTCACTTGAAATATATGCGTTTTGCGGACACCGGCCCTTCTCCAACAATGGACAATCGATTTTTACCGATGACGATTTCCATACATTTAATGAGATACAAATAACCCCATGTCCACTTCTTATCAAAAACTATGCCATACCGGTATGGCGTAGTAATAACCTCCAATGTGGACATGGCGCGGTTAACCACAACCTCTGCACATATGGGGTTTTTTTTTTTTTTAGGTGCTGGATATGGGGGACATCAACTTCTGCTTGTGGATATGGGAGGGTCCGCGCTTGGGGATCATGGATATCCTGGCTATTTCGCCCTATCAAGAATGATAACAATATCTGAATGGTACATCTCGTATGTGTGCAGGAGGCTCATACCTACAACCACCATTCTTCTCGTGGTGGTTACAACAAGTGAGCCAAGAGTGAGGAAATGTTCATGGAGAATGGAGCATTACAATAGCACAAGTGCTACAAGTGTGACAAGCCTGGCTACATTGTGCATGGTTGATGGATTCCTGAGAAGGGCAACATCAAGGGAAAGCAGAAAGGAAAGGGGATGCAAGCCACAAAGGATGCAAAGAAAGAAACAAAGGAGTTGGAAAACGAGGAGCACTGGGAGTAGGTGTTATTCTTGGCTCCTCTCCGTCCAAACCGCCACTTGACCATCCGCCCGAACGCCTTGCGCAAAAAAAAAGGGGATTTTAGGGGTCAAGGCAGGATTTGGGGTACGAGGAGGAGAAGTCCTCACTTCACTTAGAGGAACAAGTGAAATACATCAAGGGGAAGGTTGGGATTCTTCTAGATTATGGCACAAGACACATTTTTGTTAGAATGGAGTGTACTCGGTAGGAGGACCTTGCACTCACAAACAAGAATTGGACCGCTGCCCAAGTGGGCGACATGATGGCAGTGGGGTACTTAGCCCGTCCCCTCTCCATTGGCATGGAACGGCTTCACATAATGATCGTGTACCGGGTGTGCCCTGTGAAAGAATACGATGTGGTCCTCGGTCATGACTTCCTCGATATGTACAACCCTGTCATAAAGTGGGAGACGTGCACCACCTAAGTCAAGCTCGGACACAATGAATATCCCTTCCTATATGGTTCAAGGAAGAGGCCGCAAAGGAGGAAACTTACGGGGAGGAAGCATTGCAGCATTCGGCGCCTCGCAAGTTAGAATCAGCATCTATGGGGCAGCTGAAGCACGCGATTCAGAAATTTGGAGCAGATTTTTCTGGCATTCGTATGAGACGTGGAGGAAAGATTCAACAAACCATAGGATGCAGTACGTGGGGCGTCTTGTAAGCAACCAAGGGCCCAAAGCAATTTTCTCGCAGTGTCCAAGGAGCTTTGAAAGGTGGCTACAGAGTTTGAGGACGTGTTCCCTGACATCCTTCTGGTGGGCTTGCCACCACAGCGGGACGCAGACTATTACATCGACCTCAAACCTGGATCATGCCCGCTTGTTCATGAAAAACATCGCATGAGTGACGCACAGCCGCAGGAGCTCAAGTAGTAGCTAATGGAGATTATAGAAGAGGGCTTCATTCATCTCTCCTCAACTCCTTAAACTACACTTGTCATATTTGTGTAGGAACGAGAGTGATGAGCATGAGAGTGGACTATCAGGTACTCAACGAGTTGACCATCAAGAACCGGTAACTGGTTCCATGAGCCAATGAGCACTCTGATCAACTCCGTGTGGCCTACTTTTTCACAAGGTTGACTTCCAGTCCAGCTACCTCTAGATAGACATCGTAGTAGATATTGTGAAAGAGGGGTCTTTCGCACCCACTATGGTCATTACAAATGTCTCACAATTCCTTTTGGGTTGACCAATACACTGGCCACCTTCGTGGTAGGAGTGACCATCACCATCAGGTTGTACTTGGATGATATCTTTGTTGTGTACCTTGATAGCATCCTGGTGTATAGCACATCGGCAAACGAGCACGAGGAGCATGTAAGGAAGGTCCTCGAGATATTGAGGAAATAGTTTTTTTTTGCAAAGCTCTCTAAAAGTGAGCTTGAAGTAGGAGAAGTTCAAATCCTTGGATACATAGTTGGAGATGTATAGATTGCAATGGAATCATGCAATGAATCTGCCTTGCAAGAACAGCCAAAGTTGTGTATTGTGCACTATGTGCAAGTGTTGGTATTTGCAACTACTACTGCAAGTTTATCCTGGGCCATGCAAGAGTTTCAAAGACACTCTCCCATCTCACTCACAAGGATTGCGAGTGGAGTTAGGGAGTTAATGAACAAGAAGCCTTTGAAAATCTTTTAACATCTCTCACCTTGCACTTAGCCGATTGTGGCCATGATTTTGAAATAGCAACGGATGCATTGGACTTTGCCATTGGTGGTATCCTTTTGGCAATGAGACACGGCCGGTTGCCTACTACTCGCACACGTCGCATGGAGTGGAGCTGAAATTCCCTACCCGTGACAAGGCAATGCTCATCATGGTTGCAGCCTTCAAGAACAAATAGTGCTACCTCAAGGCACAGAAATGTACTGTCTACACCGACCACCATGTAGTGAAATACTTCAAGACATAGCCGGAATTGAGAAAACAGCAAGTGCGTTGGGTGGAGTACCTCAAGTCACACTTTTATCTCAAGTTCGTGTACCGACAGGGTCACATCAACCCATATGAGGCACTCTCATAGCGACCGGACCTGATTATGGGGGTCACATGTCTCACCATCCACGAGGATTCCTTCCTGATGAAGCTTTGCATAGAAGCATGACACTCAGAGTTTTTTTTCAAGGTGCCGTATTGGCAACATTACGGCACGCAATAGGTGGTGGTTCCCATGGTGACAACACTTTGGCAGCTGATTTTACGTAAATTCCATAACATTGGCTCGAGTGGTCACATCTCTACCAACAATAGATTGAAGACAGTGGCTCTCTTTGTTTGGTGGCCCACCATGTCCTCGAAGGGTGCTGATTTTTTTCCTGAGTTATGACGTATGCCAACGCCGAAAGGGAGGGCAAAGATCCTGGATTTCCTCCGACCCTTGTCCATTCCTAAGCACCCGTGGTAGAACATCTCCATGGACTTCATCATTGGCTTGCCCGAGACAGCGGCAAGTCAAAATGTGGTGTTACTGCTTCAACAAAATGGTGCACTTCATTGCAGCGTGTGATATTGTGAGCACGGAGGTCATAGCTTGGAAATTCCTTTAACACGTGGTGTACCTCCATGGTTTGCTATAGTCTATGTGTGAGCGACTGTGACTCACGCTTGGTGAGCAAGTTTTAGAATGAACTCAAGCAGCGGTACGGCAGCAAGGTGTAGCTGTTGACCAGTTGTCATGCACAAACTAGACGTACGTAGCGGAAGAACGAGACTATGGAGTGGATCTTTTGTACATTGGGTGATCTGGAAAAGACAGCGTGGAACCAGTGGCTTCCAGTTGCTGAACTGGCATGTAAATCCACCACGTCCATCTCCACCGGCAAGGCGCCTTTCAAGGTGGTGAAGAGAATGGTGCCAACCACACCCCTAGCTTTACATGTCGCAAGAAACCTGTCCACGGTAGAGTCTATTGCATGTGGCTTTACATCTCGACAACAATGCAACAAGCATTGGAAAAAAACTTTAAGAGTAGTAGAAAGTGCAAAGCGACCGCAGACATAAAAATGCAATGCTCAAGGTTGGTGATTGTGTGCTTCTTAATAGCGTTCATATCAAGTTACGTGAGATCTCTTTAGGTACGTTGAAGCCCTGATGGCTTGGCACGTTTGAGGTACTCAAAAGATGGCCACCCGTGGTGGTGCGATTGGCTTTTCCGCCATCCATGCCCATCCACGATGTGTTCCACATCTCTTAGCTCAAGTTCTACAATGATCTGACCGAGAGCTTCCCTGGACGCAGTTCTGAGCCTTCCCCTTCAATGATCATTGAGGATGTGCAAGAGTTTGGGGCGGAGGCCATCCTTAACCACCATCACCATGGCCAAGGATAGGAACACCTAGTCAAGGGGCAGGGCTATGACTTCGACCACAACTCATGGGAGAGGACCTGCAACCTTGATGTTGGTAGGGTGAATGCCACCCTCTGAGAGTGTCAAGAGTGAGCTGGGACGGCTTGTTTAAAGGGGGGGTGGGTTGTGTAAGCCAAATAGTGCCATCAACATTGGCTACGACTTGGAAATTACTTGAATGTGTACTCTGACTATGGAAAAACTATGCCAAGAATAGTGCCGATCCATCAAGAATTGAGGAAGTTATGCACAGGGAAAAGTTGTACTGGCCAAGGGGGACGATGGTGACAAAAATTCATCCCCAAGGACTAGGGCTTGACCCTGGGAAGACCTAACGAGGCCAAAACGTGCCTTGGGGCATGGTTATTCAATGAATCAAGGATCATTGAGGGCCAAGGACACTTCAAAATAGTGCCCTTATGCATTATAACCAGGAAGGACATTTTAGGCAGCAGTCACTGCTGCTAGTGGTGCTGCTAGAGGAAAATTGCTGTGGTTCACAAAAATGGGCTTAATCTTGGCCGTTCCTCCACAGAATGATGTGATTGTTGGTGTGTTGGAAAGCTGGAAAGATGAGGTCTGCAATAATTCTCATCACTTGCCCATGCATAGCTGCACATGACTCGGTGCTCTTGGGTCGCCTAGGACATGTTGTCATGTGCTTGAGTTATACTTGAATAAGAGTATGGTTTACTACCACTTTGCTACACATGGTCTTGTGTTCCCACAAGAAGATTATGCTATGCCGTATGTAATGGAAGGTGTGCATTGATCTCCCTTTGATCGTGTTGCCGCCAGGTGGTGCTTGCACCCTCCTGTTGAGGCTAGCATACCATGCTCCATCTTAAACTAAGCAGTACTTAAGATGGCATTTTCCCGAGGAATTGACCTTGGTGCTACCTTTGCAATGCACCATTGACTGCAAGACCGATCAGAAGGTTAGGAACAAGCCCACTACAAAGGGGACCTTTTGGATGAGAATTCATGAGCTGATCAATTTCAATCGTCTGCTACACAAGATGCTCGGATAGGGAGTCATCCTTCCATCCCCATTGCCATGTGTAGCACCATTTTCTTTTAATTAGTAGTAGTTTAAGTGCATGGACTACCAGATGTTGAACAAATTTTCTATATAGAAATGCTATCCTCTCCCGTCAGTAGAGGATCTTTTCCACCAGCTCGTAGGGAAATATATGTTCTACAAGATATACCTATGAAGAGGATATCACCAGATACACATAATGAATAAGAACATTGAGAAGAGGGCATTCCACACTCGCTACAAAAAATTCAAGTTCACGGTCGTGTCGTGGCAGACTCAAAAAAGCCCCAGTGATGTTTATGGTGTCAATAGATAACATTTTCTGCCTTGCCTCGATGAATTTGTTGTCGTATACCTTGACAACATCTAAGCATACAGCAACATGCTAGTGGAGTACCATGGAAAATCTTTGAAAATTCCTCATTTTTTTGCAAAGAGATGATATCCCTAGAAACTTTGTGAAGTACGACATTGGTTGCTGTATCATTGAATTCTTGGGCACCACAATCAGCGGCACACATATCTCAATGGAACCAAGAAGCATGTGTGTAATTGTCGATTGGCCGACGCACACCAGAATACAAGACGTGCAGTTTTTTTAAGATTTTGTACTTACTACCATTCATCTGTACAGATTCCTGGCGGAGTGTTGGATCCTTTCACCAATCCGAGGGATGAAACCACCAAGTGGAGATGGGAGGAGAGCTAACACAAATCTTTCAACTCTATGAGGAAACACTCTGACCTCAATGCTGATTACACCCATGTGGTCCGCGTTGACAGCCATACACAACTTGATGTTGTGCATGGTAAGCTGGTAGGCCGCATGGTAGAGCATCGGCATAGCATGCACCGCCCAGTCATCTGGCAACTTTTGTGAAATAGGAGTGCCACAACGCCATTTCCAATTCAGTTCAGCTGCAACAAACTTATGGCACCATGACCGGCTCAACATGTCACCCAGCACTTTGACAAGCTGGATGGACAGACCTCGCTCTTTGAAAATGCAGACTACCTTCTCTTGGATAACAATATTGCATAGAGGCGCGCAACGCTCCCTCATGAATTTCACTGTTTGCACAATCTCATGCTTTTAGCATGGGGTGATTATGAGAGTAAGATTTCCTCTCTTTGGAAGCTTGCACCTGTGATTAGTTGCGGGCCACTTCATGATTTGACTCTATGCGCATGGTGGCAATGGACGGTTGTAGAAGAGTACTCGTGCCACCCTTAGAAGGTCAAGGGTTTAAAGAATTTGGACCAGATAGAGTGAAGTAGTGTATACAAGGCAATCAAAACTTGTTGGTGATGATCCTGCCATGCTTGTGGATAGACGCATGTACGATGGGCACATGCCCAAAGCTGAACCAGTCGACGCATGGAACGTGTTTATGAGAAGACGAGGGTGCTGATGCACCTGCTTCTGTTGATGGCATGAGAGGGAGGACAACTGCGTCAAGGATGAATCTGGTGTACTCTGTGTGTGCATCGTCAGCAGCATACGCTGCAAGTTCTTCCATGAGGACATTGCAGACAGCCTGGTCAATTTGTTGACACTCTGTGTATTTTTGCGGATAGGAAGGCATCGATGATTTCTTCTACTTTGTGGAAGGCAGCTGCACATGGGTCTTCATCCACATGCACATAGTCATCTGAGTCTGCCACATCACCATTGTCCATGCACTCCTCATTGCAACCTCATCTTCCTCTTCATTGTCAGAGAGCACGATGCAATTACAACTTCTAGGAAGCCTCTCGTCAGCAGAGTATCAGTGGAATTCATGCCTAGGTCAGCCAAGCGGACCTTGAGATTGGTAGCTAATGCATTGCTTGGGATGGAGCGAATAACGGATTGAGAAGGAGAGACAGGCACAGGGAGCACCATACTTGTCTTCCAAAAAGGTCCAGGGCCACTCTCGGCTACTAGTTTTGGTCCGGAAAGTGCGTTCTCAATGTCGCGCTGATGCTCAGGGAAGATCTTGCTGAAGAGTTGTTTCTATCATTACATGGTCGCCGTTTGGTGGAGACGACTGGATAATGTGACTCAAACAATTCATGCACCTTGTATAGGCACAGATTGGTGAGCCAAAAATGTGGCTCCAACATGAAAGAATTGTCCATTGACAAGCATTGTTGCACGTCCAAATTTTTGCAATGGATACCGCCAGCATTGGAGGTAAAAAACAAACCATGTCACTTGGTAGTCGTGCAAATGTCTTTGACCAGCCACCGGCTAATGACACCGAGTTCGATCCAAGTACAGTGTGTTTTGCAGAAATGAGACGAGAGTGGTTGGATCCTTGCATCATCAAAGAGATTGAGAAACCTGTCTGTGCAAATCCTGGCAAAGACAGGATGGTGGTGATCAACCACCCGTCACTTCGGTGTTCCACGCCACTCCACTCAAGCCCCACCAAGACCCCAAGGCCCAATTCAATGGCAATAAGACACACCTACCACCACCAATGAAAACGGATGAGGGAATAACATACGAAGTCAAAGATGTGACACCAAGGATGAGGTAGAATTACGGAGCATTACAGAAAGTAGCATGGCCATAATGTATTCCTGAGCAGCTGGGAGTACTACGACAACATGCAAGACATTGATCATCGGATCAATGACTGTCTATGCATGTCTACCTTCAAGAAGATGGCGGACCTTGCAATCATGACCATGAAAAGAGTGAGCACACCCAATGACGAGCAGTATTCGCTGGCAAAGAATTCAATGCGAGAGGGAAAAAACACGATATTCAAAATGATCTCCAAGAAGCCCATGCAGTAGTGGCAACAGGCTTTGCGATAAACAATGCAACACCATTTGGTGAAAGATCCCCCAGGCCCAGTTATCCCCTCGCCTCCATTTTTGCCCGCATGGGAGAGACCTGGCATGGTGGGAGGAGGCACCAGCTAGTATGCTTGCATCAATGACGGTATCTACTATAGGCTATAGGGAACTGAGAGCCTTGGTAAAAATCCGATCCAACAAATCACAATAGCAGCAGATGAGCTATGGAATGTCCACGCACACAAATAGTGCTCACAAGTGAACCCTGAGTTTGACCGGCTCTTTCTAAGCTCCTCAATTTAATTCAGTATAAGAGACCAATAGTTTGGATGTGGTTAACGATCTTGGAGGTGAATTTTACCCGTGCCTGGGTCACCAAAAAAAAAGGAATAGAATTGAAATCATGGTCTTGCTTCTACATGGCACGACATTGAGTTTGTGGTCCGAACTAAAAGGACATTTGGCGGTATGAGGAGAGACTCACTGACTCCATCAAATGGCTCACGTGATTACTCTCACATCACCTACTACATGTCTTCTACCTCTCGAATCAATCTGACATGGTGAGACTCGCTGACTCCATCAAATTATTCTGTTATCTTTGCGTGCATCGTTCTCGCATATTCTAGAAGGTTGAACGTGAGGTCTGACACATAGCAGAAGCTATAACTGTTAGACGAGATGCTAGGTAAGGGTTCATCAGACCATCCATTCTGTCATATACATTCGAGTTCATTGTTATGCCGTTTGTAATACTAGTGCCCTAGCAATGTTTACGGCATTAAAAAATTTTGCATTGTACATCGACGACTTTGTCATCGTGAATCCTGATGATATCCTGGTATACAGTCGTATCCTGGAGGAGCACGATGGATGTATCCAAATTTTTCTGAACTCTCGAAATTTCTCAAAATGTGACTTTCAATGTTGTTTTGAAATAGCTTTATGGCCACATCATTGATGTTAAACAGATCACAATGGATCCAAAAGTAAGTAGAAGTGGTTGTTTAATGACCGACACCCACCAACGCTGAGGAGGTCTAACTTTTAGTTGGGATTCAGCAATTAGTACCATTGATGCATGGGTGATTATGCTAGATTGTCAGTGACACTCTATGGTATTACTCATTAAGTGGGTTTGGAGAGATAGCAAACAGGGAGCGTTCAACCCTTTGAGAAATGCGCTGGTCCTTGCACCCACCTTACAAATGGCATATCTAATGGTGGATAACATCACAGCCACTGATACATGCAATCAAGTAATTGCAGCCAATGTAGCCATTACAACCATTGACAATATATCACCACCATTTTTTTCTTCAAGACATTGTTAGAGACTAATTGGTAATGTACATAGTGAGAAAAGCATGTGGTTTTTACCTAAAATCCGTGGTATACAAATGAAAGATCTTGGCTTTCATGCATGTATTCAACACGTGGCCACGCTACTTGGAATGTCATCAACACATCAACCACACTGATCACCGTACAACAATCACCTCAAAACCAAGCCAGATATGAGTCGTTGATCAACTGAATGGATGGAGTTAGTTGCACCTTAATTTGACTTCAATATTGAGTACCGCCCTAAAACTTTGGTACATCGGATGCTCTAGGTCAGCCAACACATCTGATGGCCTTGGGAGACTAATCACGAAGGGATAGAAGGAGTTAATAGGCAGAAAAAAACTAAGTTCTGGTTCGGTGAATCATGCTGCAGCGGTGACTCAGTCACCTAGCTGCTATGCTACCTAACGACAAGCAACATCACATTCTATTGGAGGGGTACTATGTCACCACTTCATGTTGACACATCAGCAAGGACAGGACAGTAATAATCTTGTAAATGAATACTTGAGAGACGTGATGCAAAGTAAATTCGTAGACTACTACAGCATACGTGATGTATTTTAATGTCATTTTTCAAGAGAAACCAAAATATTGGGTTTACAAAAACCACTAGAGCCATTGTTAAAGGTTTCAATCATGTAAAAATCTGTGACATGTTTCCTCATGAAACCAGAGGAAGTTTATACATTTCTCATAGATTTTGTACTTTGTCTTGACAACGACAATGGTCACTATTCAAGAATCAACACAGTTGTTACTAAACCACGTCGTCCAAATACGTGGCTTTCCCACATCCATCATGAGATGGAAGATTTGCTAGCGGGATTTGGAGGAAGTTGATGACTTGTTAGGGTAGTCAGATCTAGATCCTGCAGGCCTCCAATCCCTAGACTGGTTGAGAGCACATGATTCAGACACTTGAGCAACTACTCCAAAAACTATGTGGACCACATGGATGTGACAGGATAGTCACCATCACTTGACATCCAAGGAAAAGATTTCAAAGTATTAGGGATGAGACTTTAGATGCTCGGGAAGACTCATGTTTCTATGAAGCGAGCTTTCAACAAGCATCAAAGGACACCGAGGTTCATGTCGGTGATCACATCATACTGGACATTGTATACATCAGTCTGTGAAGACATGAGTGTGCTAAGCTCAAACCTAAGTGATTAGGTACGTTCAGAATCAAGGGAATGTGGAGACGTATTGTTGCCACACATTGCCACACATTGCCTCAGCATAGCTATCCATCGGGCATACCAAAACAGTCAGATCAAAATCTATGAGGACCCACGCAAGCACTACCATGCCATGCGTTCCTTGAAGACGTGCCTATGTTACCTCTAAGGGAAAAGATTACAGAGTTGATATTATTTGTGGACACCAAAGATGAGGAAAAGTAACAAAATCTCTCCTCGAGTTACAGGACTACAACGCACAATAGTTGGGAGCCCTACGCAAAACCTGTAAGACAATTATCAGTAGGTCAATGATGAATCAAGCTGGCATGGACTCACATCTCGCAACGCATAGTGACGTCATGGCTAAAAATAGAAAACTGTTATTGAAGTGGTCTTTGAACTCAAACTTATGGACTCTACTAGATATTTATTCATAAATCTATCCACATTATAACATTTTGAGTTGTTTTGTATTCCTATTTGATAGGATCCTGGTTGACCATGTTTCGTAGTTTTGTTGAGTAGCTACCGAGATAGTCACCATGGACACCATTGACGCTACTGACATTGTTGACACTGGCCAAATTGATGGCATAACTGACACTTTTGGTGCTCATGCACCTCTCTCTCTCTCTCTCTCTCTCTCTCTCTCTCTCTCTCTCTCTCTCTCTCTCTCTTGTCCTATTGCACACACAACTGAGTTGAACATGTAAACTGATTTAGTGTTCTT
>SZWC01002952.1:0-39222 GCA_023375785.1 Penium margaritaceum | reverse complement strand
CGGTGGCGGCGGCGGCAACGGCGGCGGCGGCAGTGGTGGTGGTGGTGGTGGTGGTGGTGGTGGTGCCAGTGGTGGTGGCAGTGGCGCTGACGGTGGTAGTGGCGGTGGTGGTGGCGGCGGCACTGGCAGTGGCAGTGGCAGTGGCAGTGGCAGTCAACGTGGCGGTTATGGTTGCGGTGGTGGTGGGATGGTGGTGGTGGTTTGGGTGGTGTTGGTGGTGGTGTTACTGGTACTGCTGCCTGCTGCTGCTATTGCTCATTCCACTGCTACTTTAGTTTCTATGGCTGATTCTTGTAGTTTTCCAAGGATGTTGGCAGTGGAAACAGCAGGATTTATGGTGCTGTTCGTGGTGGCAACGACGGCGGCTAAAATAATGGTAGCCGTAGTGGTGGTGTTTTGATGTGCATGATGATGGTCCTTTTAATGACACTTATGCTGATCCACATGTTTGTGCGACTAAAACTATTGGAACTGTTGCTGGTGTTGCTCAAGTTCTTGCTGTTCCTGTTACTGCTATTGTTGTTGCTGTTTTGTGTTGCCTGTCTGGCTCCCAGCTATCTTCTACTGCTAATTCAGCCTTTGTTGCTGTTTTTGCACCTCATGTTGCTGAAGGTACTTCAACAGCAGCAGCTGTTGGTGCTGCTGTTGCAACTAATACTGCTCAAGGTACTGCCTTCTACCTGTTGCCTGTTTCTTGCTTTCTGGTTCGTGCTATTTTATGCCTTCTGCCTGTTTACTACAGCATGCTGCCTACTACCTGCATGGTCCCTGTTCATAGGCTAACTTTTACATACAAGTTTGAGTAGCAAAGACCAGATGATGTCCTGAGAGGAAAATTTTTTGCCTAAGAAGATTCTTTCTGAGGACATTGAAATGCCTAGAGCTCAGGTGCAGGAAAAGAGGGCATGTTTTTCTGATCGCTAGACTGCGCTTCACAAATACATAATGTATCAGATGCACATGGGAGAATAGATTTTGAGTGATGCAAGTCAAGTTCAGGCATTAGTGATGGACTTGATGCATGCTGAATTTGGTAGGCCTGAGGGCTGTGCATCCGCTTTCATCAAACATTCCTTCATAAATGGTAGAATGCGTGAGTGGCAAGATGGGCGGAGTAAAGTACACGATGTGTTGACTTGTTTGTTATCTTGAAATGCCAGTTTGGGTAGGAGAGATTGAGCATTTATCCTCATGGAGAATTGTCTAATCTCTCTTTTTTTGCAAGCTTACGAACAACATTACCATTTTTTATTTCAATTGAGTGGTTACTGATGCATGGTACAACTTTTTATGAGCAACGATTGCGACCTTGCCGCATTTACATGCGGGTTTTTTCTCGCTTGTTTTCTATCCTTTATTCAAGAAGCTCATTGTTGTTTTGTATGTACAAAAGCTGTGATGAGTTCTGAGGTGAGGTAAACACATAGTAGAGGATTTGACGCTGGCCGAAGATCAGTTAGAATGTACAGAGTTTAACGTAGCTAGTATGTGTTCATTACAACTCCAGTGTGAAAACATTAAGGTTCCTCCATACTGTCGTTTACTCTTTTTGTTCTTTCAAAGACATGTTTGCTGTTCTGGATGTATGTTGAACACTTGTTCATATATCTTGAAAGATGTCTAAAACAACATACATTACTTTTTTGCCCCTCTTGTGTCAAATGTTGCAGGTGACACCTATGGATGTATTATTATGCACATTCATTCATAATCACTATCGATTTAGGAGAAGTATTCGGCACTAGTGTCTAAGGGATGATTCACTCAATATGCACAGACACTTCTACCATTGGGTACACATAGACAATGTCATTGTTTTCATGGTGATCATATAATGTAAAAAACGTTCAGGTGTCACTACTCATCAAGAATCTAACTGGAAAACTACATTTTCATGTCCTCCATCTCATCATTGTCTTCATTGTCTGCAAGGTCATCATCAATGTCATTGCCAAGATCCTCCTCCTTGCTCTCAAAGCATACATCAACAAACTCACGGAAAGCAACCTCCGCAGCTCTAGCTGCAGCCAGAACCAATGGATTTGGTTGATCTTCACTCTGGCAGAAGCACATCGCATGGCCCCTTTGACTGCACCGATGAAAAATGACTCTGGCTCGCCATCGTGCCTTACGTTGATGTCGGACAGACTACGGACGACCACAACCACGACAGTTGGGAAGAGGATTGTATTTTTCTTTAGCATATTGGAGGGTGCATGATAACACAATGGGCATGGTGCGCTGGTAGGTGCGACGGAGCTTGTCGGCGGTGAGTACCGGTTCACAAACGTCCTCCACGTTGTGACCAATGTGCAGCAACAATACATCAGCATGGACATGCGGCACACCCATTTCTGGAACACTCCACAACTACAGATGCGACATGCACAATCATTAGTACCCAGAACTTCACTTTGGGGCCCACGTACACTTCCAGTTCACGGTTCACGTTGCACAACAATGTTCTACCACTAATCACGGATTGCATTTACCACGCGCTCATGCGGTTTGCCAACTAAGATGTTCTGTTCACTTGCAGCTGCTTGTGTAGGATTCACAAACATGCGCTGTGTGTTTGGCCATAATGAGGAGAGACAATGTGACGGGTATGCACGACGAGTTTCCGTGATACAAAAGTTAAATCTATCAGCAGCATTGCTTGTGGTATGACCCCTCCATGGGACTGGAAAACGCAATGCACTCTAGTCTTCTAGTGGAATGCCACCCTAACCACCCAGTCCAAAAATGTACTTAAGAACTTCACTGTTGCTGTGAGCCAACCGCTTCCTCTATCGCTCCCATTCTATATCAGAACATGCATGTGCAAGTCTCTTGGGCACTAGCCCAAGGGATTTATGCTACTCCAGCACTAAAGCGCTTCTTGACATTCTTGCAAATGTGGTAGCAACAAAAGGTGTGTGCAGCTGCAGGCATGCGTCCATCTATTACATTGGCCAAACTACACTCACGATCGGTGATCACCACAGACCCAACCAAACACACAGATGGATATGCAACAATGAGCAATTGGAAGACCCAACCCAGTCTCCCCTGTTTTCCCCCGGAACTATTACCCAATACATTGGTACACCATGGCCGTCTGCATAAGAAAAACCATGCTATGAGCAAGACTCAAACAAACCCATTGCACAAAAACGTGCCATCTATGATGACAATGCGCTGACAATGTTCAAACACAAAATGCCGTACAAAAGCGGTGGTTGAAGTATTCCTCAGCAACAATGAATGAAAAATGATCTAGTTCTTTGATCTCCATGTAACAAAGGATGGGGATCATGAAGAGAACTACCATGTAAATGGAATGTGACTTTATGTACAAAGATGAAGTACAACCATTGTGAACGTGGGGTAGTTTGTGCAAAGCATACAAAGGACATTGCAAGCAACATGTACCAAATTCATGGATCTTAATGTGACATCACTGTACCATTTCTAAAGGGACCTAAACGCGATATGAAATGTATCACCTCCTCACACAGAGCGGGGAAAGGTACCCAAGACATGTCCAGGTCTCCCATGATCTCTTTGATGGCCCAAAGTTTTACATGATTCACGACTGCATACTCCGGTGGCTCACCCGTGCAAGCATACACCACTTGACGTAGGGTGCTCTTGTCAACAGTGACATTGCTGCCGACCACGTCTTGCATGTGGCGTACCACCCATGCAGGAGTGTGCGCCGGGTTGTCAAGGGAGGTTGATGGTGAACAGTTGTGCACGTCGGTGTATGAAGTGACCTTCACATAACCTTCGTGATGCTGCCACCGTACATGCAACCTCAGGCATATTCCGCCCACCGATAGTTTGCATTGAATGTCAATATGCTCGGATTTACTCCTCTCCAACTCTAGTGGAAAGTGTTGACAGAAAACATAGTCCTCAATGGCTGCACGATACTGCTACATTGTCACAAAGCATTCACCCAGTGGAAAACGGGCCAGCACATCCGAGTCAGGCTCAACTGCCTTGATTTGCTCTTCATGTAGGAAGGGTACGGGTGGCAGCTCATCGTTACAAGAATCTGTGAATGCATCACATTAACAGCCATGACCAAGAAATCATACAAACCATTGGTAGGAATGCAGGTAGTAGGCAGCAGGCAACAGATAGGAGGCAGTAAGCAACAAGCAGCAAGAAGCAAACTGAAGGTAATTCAGCACATAGGAGGAAACAAGCAAGAGGAAGAAGGTAGCAAGAAGAAGGAAAAAGATAACACCAAAGCAGAGAGCAGGTAGCAAGAAGCAGGCAGGAGGCAGTAGGCAGCAGACAGCAAGAAGCAGGCAGCCAGAAGGAGACAACAGATAGCAGGCAACATGCATCATGCATCACAACAAATAGTAGGCAGCATGCATTAGACAACAGACAGCACAAAGCAGGCAGCATGCAAAGGGTAATAGGCAGCAAGCAACAACTAGTAAGAAGCAGGAAACATGTAGTAGATAGTAGGTAGTAGGCGGACAAGAGATATTAGGGAATAGGTAGGAGGTAGTAGACACCAAGGCAGCAGGCAACAGGTCATAGACAGCAGGCAGAAGGCAGGAGGTAGCCGGCAGAATGCAGTAGGAAGCATGCATCATATAGAAGGCAATAGGTAGTGAAAAATAGGGAGCATATAGGAAAAACTAAGTGAAAGGAAACAGGAAATAGGCGGTAAGCAACATGTACATAGAAGGAAGTAGGTTATAGGCAGCAGGCAGCAGACAACAAGGCAATAGGCAGCAAGTAGCAAGTTGTTTTCAACAGACACCAGGAAGCAGATACCACACAGCAGACAACATGCATCAGGTAGGAGGCAGTAGGCAGCAGGCAACATTGAGGTAGTATGCAGCAGGTAGCAGGTAGCAAAAACTAGGCAATAGGCAACAGGTAGCAGGTAGCAGACAGCATATAGCACACATCAGAAAGCAGGCAACAGACAGGAGACAAGAGGTAGCAACCAGCATGGAGTAGGTAGGAAGCAGCAAGCATGAGATAACATGCACCAGCCAGTAGGTAATAGGTAACATGCAATAAGAAATCGAGAGGATACATTACACAGTAGGTAGTAGGAAAATTAGAAACAACAAGGACCAAGAATTAAGCAGCAGACAATAAGGCAGTAGACAGTAGGCAGTAGGCAGTAGGTAGGAAGGAGCAAGCATGAGATAGGAGACAAGAGGCAGCTGCGAGCAGGCGGAAAGTCGGAAACAGCAAGCATGAGATAGCATGCACCAGACGTCGGGCGATATGTAGCAGGAAACAGGCAATAGACAGCAAGTAGTAGACAATAGGCAGAATGTAGACAGGAGGAAATAGGGAACAGGCAATAGGCAGCAGACAACATGTAGCAGATAATAGAAGACAGGCAACAAATAGTGGACAGTACATAGCAAGCAAGAGATAGTAGGTTGCAGGCAGTAGGTAGTGTTGGCACTAGTGAGTGTGGAGGCACCCTAAAGGATTCCTGGCTCTTTCTGGTTTACGCTAGGAGTGTTTGGGGCAGCCAATAGACACCAATGGTGAAGAGTGTGGAGCAAAAGGATCATGGATGTAAGTAGGCAGAACACGTCGTATTCAGTAGAACTGAATCAAAACACGTTTTTGCTACTTAGAACAGTAAGATTACATCAGATTTTTATATCCTGTGATCTAATCTTTACAACGCATCAAAGCACGCCCAAATCAGAGCAGTAGAGCCCCTGCTATGGCCATCGAAGTAACCCTTGGTGGAGCCGCCCACCTTGCATTGCTCGCTAGGCAACGAGAGGCGCTTCGACGATGACCCATCGGAGCACCTTTTCTTGCCCGGACGTCAAGAAGAACTTCATCCTGGTCAAGGAGATCCTTTTAGATACTTGTTTTGTACCCCTGGTGTATTTGGAGCTCGTTGGGGACAAACTCGGATCACTGGCGGTGGATTATCCTGCCACACATGGCGGGTACCAGATTCCACCCACCCAACACCCGAACTTCGGGCTAGGCTAGCTTTCTGAATACTCAATCAAATTGAGCAATTCAAAGCTCGCATTGGATGGAACAATCCAAGGAATCCAAATCTGAAGTTAGATCAGTTGTTCAACTACTCCTAAGTGGTCAAATCAGGGAGTAAGATCAACGGCACTCATGGTAGGGGGCACACAATGTCAACAATCTCCCCCTTGCACCGCAGCCATGATGCCCTGTCCTTGGAACCTGTAGCAATGTAAACCTCACAGCACAGACTGAGCTCCATGCAACTCACATCGTGCCTGTCTTTGGGCTGTGTCTTGGTCATAGCATCGGCGAGCATGCGCTTAGTGCCACAATGCACAATAGCCGCATCTCCCTTCCCCACCACATCCAGTGTGTAGCGATGCCGGATCTCGATGTGCTTGGTCCTCTTTTGCCACACCGGGTTCTGGATGAGGCTGATGGCACTCGTGTTTTCAACATTGAGTACCGTTGGCTTCCTTTGCGACATGCCAATCTCCTTTAGCAGCCACCGCAGCCACACCGCCTCTACAGCTTCCGCGAGCGTGATGTACTTCGCTTTGGTGCTCGACAGTGCTACACATTCCTACTTCCTGCTTGTCCATGAAATTGCTGCACCACCAAGTAAAAACACATACCCCGACATTGATTTTCTATCATCCACATCACCAGCCCAGTCGGCATCGGAGTAGCCGGCCAACTCGAGGGAGTCGTCACGCGCTCCCCCTCCAAACACGAGCCGCGACTGTTTTGTCACCATGAGATAGCGGAGGATCCGCTTCACCGCTTGCCAGTGCAGCGGCCCGGAGTCAGCAACATAGCGGCTCACTTGGCTCTCCACAAAGGCCATGTCGGGCCGCGTCGCCACCATGGCGTACATGATCCTCCCCACAACGGACTGGTACAAAACACGTGCCATCTCCTCCTTCTTCTCATCCGTGCTCAGCCCCATGCTCGAGCTCAGCTCACATGTGGTAGTCATGGGTGTGCCGATGGGGTTGCATTCCTCCATGTTGCAGTGACGGAGCACTTCTTACATGTACTTTGCCTGCCCCATCTACAGCGTGCGTGCCTTGCGGTCCCTCTTCATGGCGACGCCGAGATAGTACTCGAGCTTGCCCATGTCGGTCATTTTGAACCGACCGCCCAGCTATCGCTTAAGGTTCACCAACTCCTCCATGTCCAATGACAAAGAGGATGAGGTCATCCACGTAAAGAACCACGATCTGGTGCAACCCCGGCTGCATCCACACGTACACGTTCCAATCCACTTCGCAGTGCTTGAAGCCAAGTTCGGCCATGAAGCCGTCAATTTTCAAGTACTAAATGAGTGGTACTTCCTTGAGCGTGTAGACTGCCTTGCAAAGCCGGCATACCTTCCCCGTCGGCGCGTCCACCCCCTTTGGCACCTCCATGAGGACCTCCTTGTCTAGGTCGCTATTGAGGAATGCAGTTTTCACATCCATTTGGAGGACTTCATAGTTGCGCGCCGCCGCCACTGGGAGGATGGAGCATATGGAGGCAAACTTCGCCACCGATGCAAAGATCTCAACATAGTGTTCACCCTTCTACTGGGAGTACCCCTTCGCAACCAGCCGCACCTTGAACCGCTCCACCTTCCTCTCCTTGGTGAGTTTCTTCTTAAAGATTCACTTGTAGCCGTTATCTTTTGCACCCTCCGGCCCGTCGATCAACTGCCAATTGCCATTCTCTTCATGGGAGGCGAGCTCAGATTCTATAGCTCCCTCCCACTCAGCCCCATCCTTCTACTGCAACGTCTCCTTGTCGGTCTTGGGCTCCTCTTGTGCAAAGAACGCTTGAGCGAGCCCAGTCCAGATGTCCTCCATGGCATCGTACCATTTTGCCGTCCTCTTTGTGCGACCACTTCTTCAGGACTGCTACTGTTCAGGCTGTTGCTGCTGCTACCACTGCTATTTTCCTCTCGTGGCACCACTTGCACCACTAGCCGTCTTTTCCTCTCTTAGGGACCGTGGAGATGCGGGCTCATTCCCTGCCTCCTCGTTCAGCTCTAGTGATACCGGAGCTTTGGACTCATTGTCCAACTCGCCTGAATGCAAATCAACCGCTCCCCCATCCCTCGGATGGTTCCCGCCGGTTGGAGCCGCTCAAACGTCACCCTCTTTTGCGTCCTCTGGCGTCTCCCCCTTAACGAGTGGCAGCCACTCCCTCCACCTGGAGAGACCCGCATCCTTGTCCGTCTAACAGCTGTCCTCGTCAAACGTGATGTTGTAACTCTTCACGATCTGCTGCCTCCGTGGATGGAAGAGCCGGTATGCCTTGCTCCCGCTCTCGCACCCGACGAAGATGCACCAATGAGTCCGCGGGTCCAGCTTGCCCCGCCCCTCCTGTACCTGCACAACAGCGTGTGCAACACAGACAAACGTGTGGAGGTGAGCCACAGTTGGCTTCCTCCTGCTCCAGACTTCTTGTGGCGTCTTCCACAACTTGGACTCCCTATCTTTTAGTGGCTTCGTCGGTGTCAGGTTCATTATGTATGTCGCTTTCCGTGCCGCCTCGCCCAAGTACCACTGTGCGAGGCCGGCATCGCTCAACATGGACCGGACCATGTTGAGGGAGGTGCGGTTCGCCCTCTCAGCAACGCCTTTTTGCTACAGAGAATGTGGCGTAGTTTTCTGCCACACGATCCTCTTGGTCTTCATCCATGCCAAGCAGCCTACGTACTCGCCACCATTGTTGCTCCGAAACACCTTCACCTTCAACCCTGTTTGCCGCTCCACTGCCACCACGAACTCCTGTATGCACGACATGACATCACGCTTCCTCTTGATGATGTAAAGGTAGAGCTTCCGGCTGTGATCTTCAATGAAGATCACGAAGTAGCGAGCAGCCCTGATGGAGCTCTCAAATGGTCCGCACACGTCAGTGTGAACCACCTCCAACTTCACCGATACACGTGCCCCTTTTCCATCAAATGGATGCCGTGTCGCCATGCCGGCCATGCACGGCTCGCACACGGCATTCTTGCCTGCGTCAAGGCCTTTGACCTCAAGACCTCGCACCACTTCCTTCTTCGCCATGTCCCTCACAGATGAGGGAGCAATGTGACACAAGCGGTGGTGCCATAGGTTCAGGTCTCCATCTTCCTTTTTTGCGAGGTGGGCGACGTTAGACCCAACCGGCTGCCAAGGATCTTTGCACAAAGCAGATATAATTCATCCTCTCACTTTCCACGTGCAATCACCTTGCCGTTTCCCTCCTTGCGGATGATGACCTCCTTCTTGTTGAAGAGCACCTTGAGCCCCTTGTCAATAATGCGACTCACTGACAGCAAAATTCTCCCAAATTTGGGCATGTGAGCACGTCATGAATTGTGACCGTGACAGCCTCCCTGTCCATGTCCATCTCGATGTGGACATTGCCTTCACCATAAGCCAACTCCGTTTTGCCGTTGGCCATCGTCATGTGCTGCTCCGAGGTGCTATATGTGATGAATGCCGCCCGGTTGCATTACGTGTGGCGGCCCGATCCAGAGTCCATCACGAGGAATACCTGATCTGTTAAGTTGGCGGACTCCTTTGCCATCATTGCGAGGTCTTCCTTCTTTCCAGCATTCCCCGGATGGTCTAACTTCCTGTTGGGGCATTTCCGTGCGTAGTGGCCTTCTTTACCACACGTGTTGCACTCCCTCTTCTTGTCACCTTTCTTGGTGCCCTGCTTTGCACCCTTGCCCTTCTTCCCTTCTCCTCCACCTTGAGGGCGGACGGCATAGGCGGAACTTGACGTTGCCCCGCTCTCTCTCCCACCACGCCGCAACACGTCATTGCGGACGTACTCAGCCATCTTCGGGAGCTTCAGCTCGTCGGTGGACCATCCGCCTACAACAGTGATCATGGGACTCAAACTGTCCAGCAAGGCCAGGAGGAGGATCATGGCTTGCAGCTGAGGGTCGACCTTCCATTTGGTGACTACACACTCAGAAGTAAGGGACTCAATCCGCTACAAGATCTCCATGGTGTCTTTGCCTCCGTTGGCTCGGAGGGTGAGGAGCCTCTTGACGAAAAAGAGCTGGTTGGCAAGGTTGATGGATTGTTAGATGGTGCAGAAATTCTTCAAGGCCTCCGTGGTCTCCGTGCGTCCTTGAATCCGTGCGCAGTGCGTCAGAGCTAGCGCCAACACCAACAAAGCAAGCGCCTTCTTGTTGCACTTCTTGTACTTGTCCACTTCCTCCGACATCACGGTATCCAGAGGGGCAGTCTCTTTACAGTTGACCAGCTCAATCAGGCCCTTGTCATCAAGAGAGACCTCAAACTGCCACCTCCACAAAGGGAAGCCATTCACGTCAAACTTCAAGACGTCGCCAATGCTCTCTTGCTCGGTCGTTGCCATGGCGCGCGGCGGAAGCGTGAAAGTTGTAGAGCTAGGGTCCTTCTAGGCACGTGGGCCCATAACCCTTTGTTGGCACTAGTGGGTTTGGAGGCGCCCTCAAGGATTCCTGGCCCTTTGTGGTTCACGCTACGAGTTTTTGGAGCAGCCAATGGACACCAATGGTGAAGAGTGTGGAGCACAAGGATCACGGATGTGAGTGGGCAGAACAAGTCACATTCAGTATAACTGAATCTAAACACGTTTTTTTTTGTTTAGCATAGTAAGATAACATCAGATCCTCATAGCCTATGATCTTAGCTTTCCAATGCATCCAAGCACGCCAAATTTGGAGCAGTAGAGCCCCTGCTACGGCCGTCGAAGTAACCCTTGGTGGAGCCGTCCACCTTGCCTTGCTCGCTATGCAACAGGAGGCGCTTCGAAGATGACCCATCGGAGCACCTTTCCTCACCCATAAGTCAAGGAGAACTTCATCCTGGTCAAGGAGGTCTTTCTAGTTACCTCTTTTATGCCCTTGATGTATTTGGAGCTCATTGGGGACAAACTCGGATTACTGGCGGCGAATTATCCCGCCACCCATGGTAGGTACCAGATTCCACCCGACTAACACCCAAATTTCGGGCTAGGCTAATTTTTTGAATGCTCACTCAAATCGAGCGATTCAAATCTTGATCCTGCATGGAAAATTCCAATGAATCCAAGTATTAATTTGGATCAGTGTTTAGACAACTCCTTACTGGTTGGACCAGGGAGTAAAATCAACGACACTCATGGCAAGCGGCACTCATGGCAAGGGGCACACAATGTCAACAGGTAGTGGGCAGATGGGAGGTAAGAGGTAGCAGGCACTAAGGAACAGGAATTAAGTAGCAAATAAAAGGCGGACTCCGAGCCAGGATTTCGGCCAAGTCCCTCAGTAACAAAACTGCACTCCTGAAATCCGGCGGATCACCCATTGGACGCCTCGACAGTCCTTCCGGAGCAAAATCCCCAGATGGCATTTTGTTACTCGTTCCGGTCCGTTATTCACCGGCGGTCGAACCGTGGCTAGCTCCAAAATCCATCATGCACACCCCAACTTTGGAAGCCCATATGTCCCTCACTACTAGTCTGATTCCAGTGAAACAACTTCCAACGGATTCAACGACTCATCAACTTTCAAGGGCAATCCTCCATATAGTATCCAAGCAATCCTGGAGTCGCCAAGTCCATCGACGATGAATTTCCTCTCTCTGGCGCTTCCCAGGCATGCACAGAGGCAAATCCTCAACACTTCCAACAACTTTGACCACTTCTAAGAATGAACAACAGAAGTGCTAAAACCTTCAACGCATCAAAATACATCGACATGTATAGAGATGCATCCCGCATCTTTCCGGTTGATCTTCAAAGCCCCCCAATTCCTCAATAGAGCTTCTTGATCCGACCACTCGCGATGTGACTCTACATGCATCGCTCGGCAATCGACTTGATGACCCCAACTACGTCTCATTTGTAACACAACACTTGTATACATGTTTTTTATCATTTTGACACTTGTCATCGAAGTAAACTTACTGCTCAACTACTCAAGTGTCACCAATTCCTAATCGTATTCTGCCTTGTAACTTCTACCTCTTCACCATCTACGCTCGGTTTGGCATAATAATTGATGTTAGAGCGCAGCAGTGCTGGAGAGCTATCTGACTACTTTACCCATCTAGAGGACTTCATCGCACAAACTGTCAGCACATCTCGCACGTCAAGAATTCGTACATATCACGACTATGACGTGAACCAAGCAAGCGCATTCAAAGACTAGCAACGGGTCTTTGACGACGACTTCAACGATGGAGGAGCAGAACGTTCCCATGCACGCGAGTCCTGAAGAGGCAGCGAACACTGGTGTGGCAGGCTATGTGGCAGCTCGATCAACAACGACGGCTCCGACGACCAGCCCAGTCACGGATCCGACGGCGGTAAACCAGCCGCCCCTACCGACAGCCTCGACATATGTGGCAGGAATTGTTGGCCTGAGGGTGAGTGTGCACCCTGGAGGGTCCCTAGCAATGGCTGGTTCACACCACCAACTGTTTTTGGAGAGACTGAAACTTTGGAGGCAACTGGTTCCAAGGATGGCAAAAAACTGGTCAGAGAGTGAGGCAATAGATTTTGCCTGAATTTACTGGGAATGTACACTTTTTGTCAAGGCACACAAGCAGTGGCATTTTATAGCCACTGATCTAAGCTTTCCAGAACACCAAAGCATGCCAGATTTGAAGCTTCCTAGAAAATTCTATGGCTTCTAGAGTGTCTATTGGTAGGCTGTCCTTTTTCCCACCTAGGAAGGCATCCCTTCCCTCCTCTAGAAGCTTCTGCCCCTTCCTAGATTCCTCAGCTTGCTTCTAGTAGGAGGGAAGGTGTCCAGAAGACCAAGACACCTCTAGATGCCTTGTAGGACAAGTCACCCCTTCTAGAAGGTGTGCCACCTTCCTGGACCCTCACCTGGCGTTCTAGAAACTTAAAGAGGAATTCTAGAGTTTGAGCTAGCCTCCTGGCATCTGTTTTCCACCTCCCTTGAGGCAGGGCAGAATTTCATCTTGTGGGACTTGAACCTGGGCCCCTGCCTCTAGAGGTGGACACCATTAACCACTAAGCCACTAAGGCTTGTCTTTTTTGTGTTCCTTTTTGGAGTCACTCCTGCCATGGTGAGGAGCATTACTCCAATAGTCTCCCCCTTGCGCATCACCCATGGCAGTCGTCCATGCTCAACCTGCAACTGAGGAGCCTTTCTCCTCATGGGAGGGGAGCTTACATTTTATTGCTCCCTCCCACTCAGCCCCATCCTTCTTGTCCAGTGCCTCCTTGAGGCTCCTCTTGCGTGAAGAAGACTTGTGCGAACCCAGTCCAAATGCCCTTGTCGGCATCGTACCTTTTAGTCTTTCTTTGCACAAGGCTGCTCGTGCGGGGCTCTTGAGGCGGTTTTTGTTGTTGATGTCCCCTTTCGGCGCCATCCCCTTCAAGCGCTTGCTCCCCCTCTCTTGGAGATCTTGGAGACATTGGTCGACATCCCGCCTCCACGTCCATCTCCGGTGCTTCGGATTCTTCATCTAAACTGGCCGGAACAAATTCTGCCGCTCGCCCATCCCTCGGGCGATCCTCTCCGGCTGGTGCTACTGCGAGGACGTCACCCTCATTTACATCCTCCTGTGTCTCCCCCTCAAGGAGTGGAAACCACTCCCCCCTTTTGGAGAGACCTGCCTCCTTGTCTGTCCAACGACTTTTCTCGTCGAACGTGACGTCACGACTCCGTACAATCTGTTGCCTCCTTGGGTCAAAGAGCCGGTACGCCTTGCTTCCGCTCTCATATCCAAGGAAAATACACCAGTGGGTACACAGGTCCAGCTTGCTCCGTCCCTCATATGCCTACACCATTGCATGTACAACACAACCAAACGTGCGGAGGTGACCCACCGCCGGCTTCCTCCCGTTCCACACCTCTTGTGGCGTCTTCAACGCCTTGCTCTCCTTGTCCTTCAGCAGCTTGGTCGGCATGAGATTAATGATGTACGCTGCTGTCCTTGCCGCCTCCATCCAATACCGTTGTGTAAGGCCGGCGTCGCTCAACATGGATCGCACCATGTTAAGGATTGTGCGATTCGCTCTCTCTGAGACACCATTCTGTTGTGGGGAGTGTGGAGTTGTTTTCTGCCACTCAATCCCCTTGCTCTTCATCCACCCAAGGCACCCCGCATATTCACCGCTGTTGTCACTTCAGAACGCCTTCACCTTCAACTCTGTTTGCCGCTCCACATCTGCCACAAACTCCTGCATGCACGCAAGGACCTTGCTCTTCCGCTTCATTGGGTATAGGTAGAGTTTCCGACTGTGGTCATCGATGAAGGTGAGGAAGTAGCGAGCTCCAACGATGGATCTCTCAAGCGGTCCACACACATCTATGAGTACCACAGTCAGTTTTACCGATGCACGCATCCCCTTGGCGACAAACGGCTGCCGAGTTGATTTGCCAATGATGCATGGCTCACACACGGTCTCCTTGGTTCCATCAAGGCTGCTGATTTGGAGTCCCCGCACCACTTCCCTCTTGGCCATCTCCTTCACTGTCAATGGAGAAATGTGGCAAAGTCGGCGGTGCCATAGGTTGAGGTCTCCTCCACCCTTCGTTGCAAGATTGGCGGCGTTGGACCCCGCCCGACTGTTGAGGATCTTTGCGCGTAGCAGGTGCAAGTCGTCTTCCCTCTTGGCACGTGCAATCACCTCACCTTTTCCCTCTTTGCGGATGACGGCCTCCTTCTTTGTGAAGAGCACCTCAAGTCCCTTGTCGGTAAGGCGGCTGACGGAGAGCAAGTTTACCCCAAAGTTGGACATATGCAGCACATCGTGGATTGTGCTTGTGACAGGTTTGCCATCCACAATTGACTCAATGCGGACGTTACCCTCACCGGTGGCCACCTCTGTTTTTCCATTGGCCACCGTCATGCATTTCTCCGAGGCACCGTAGGTGACAAATGCTACCCTGTTGCATTGCATGTGGCGGCCTGATCCGGATTCAATGACGGCAACTCACAGATCCTTCAAGTTGGTGGAGTTGTACGCCATAAGGGCGTGCTCATCTTTCTTCCTGCCTCGCTGTGACCGATCTGTTTTCTTCTTGGGACAGCTGCGTGCGTAGTGGCCCTCCTTGCTGCAGTTGAAGCACTCCCCCTTCTTGTCACCCTTCTTGGTGCCCTGTTTGGCACCTTCCCACTTGTCGCTTTGGCCTCCACTTTGAGGATGAACCGTGTAAGCTGAACTTGATGCCGCTGCACTCTCTTGACCGCCACGTCGCATCCACTCATTACGCATGTACTCAGCAACCTTCGGGTACTTCAGCTCGTTGGAAGGCCAGCCACCAAGGACTGTGATCATGGGACTCCAACTGTCCGGCAAGGCCAGAAGGAGGATCATAGCTTGCAACTGAGATTCGACCTCCCAACCAGTGATCACGCACTCCGCTGCGAACGACTCAATCTGCTGCATGATCTCCATGATGTTGTTGCCTTCGTTGGCTCGGAGGGTGACGAGCCGTTTGAAGATGAAGAGCCGATTGGCAAGGTTGCTTGACTGGTAGATGGAGCAGAGTTTTGACCATGCGTCTGCGGCCAGGGTGCATCCTTGGATGTGCCCAAGTTGTGGTGGACAAAACGCGGACACAAAGAGCGCCAACGCCTTTTTGATGCGCTTCTTGTATGCCTCCTTCACCTCAGTCGTTGCAGTCTCCGGCGGAGCAGTCTCATCGCCTTTTACCAGCTCAAGCAGTCCCTTGTCGTCGAGGAAGACCTCAAACTGCCACCTCCACAAGGCAAAGCCTGTCCCATCAAACTTAAGGACAGCGCGGTTGCTCTCTTGCTCGCTGGTTGCCATATCTTGCTGTTGGAAGCATGAAATCAAGCTTACTTTGAACCCCTTAGAGGCATGGGCCCATAACCCTTTGTTGGCCTGAGAGTGAGTGTGCACCCTGGAGGGTCCCTAGCAATGGCTGGTTCACACCACCAACTGTTTTTGGAGAGACTGAAACTGTGGAGGCAACTTGTTCCAAGGATGGCAAAAAACTGGTCAGAGAGTGAGGCAATAGTTTTGGCCTGAATTGACTGGGAATGTACACTTTACGTCAAGGCTCACAAGCAGTGGCATTTCATAGCCACTGATCTAAGCTTTCCACAACACCAAAGCATGTCAGATTTGAAGCTTCCTAGCAGATTCTATGGCTTCTAGAGTGTCTATTGGTAGGCTGTCCCTTTTCCCACCTAGGAAGGCATCCCTTCCCTCCTCTAGAAGCTTCTGCCCCTTTCTAGATTCCTCAGCTTGCTTCTAGTAGGAGGGAAGGTGTTCAGAAGACCAAGACACCTCTAGATGCCTTGTAGGACAAGTCACCCCTTCTAGAAGGTGTGCCACCTTCCCGGACCCTCACCTGGCCTTCTAGAATCTTAAAGAGGAATTCTAGAGTTTGAGCTGGCCTCCTGGCATCTATTTTCCACCTCCCTTGAGGCAGGGCAGAATTTCATCTTGTGGGACTTGAACCCGGACCCCTGCCTCTAGATGTTGACACCATTAACAACTAAGCCACTAAGGTTTGTCTTTTTGGTGTTCCTTTTTGGAGTCACTCCTGCCATGGTGAGGAGCATTACTCCAACAGGCATGACAAGTGGCACTGGGCGAAAGGCATGGATCAAAAAGGAACGGGCCAATTGTATCTTCACACTCAAGGGGATCAACAGCCATCATCTGTAAAAACTCAACATCGTAATGGAGGCTCTTTGCAATGCAAGTGCACAAGAGGCCGTGCTCGACAAGAGAAATACCCAGCTCTTGAGTGAATCCAGAATTCATCCGTCCCCACCAGAGCCGTTCAATCCTGCAAATTCCAAAGGAATGACGGTTTGGATGAGGCTGATGAGTTTGGAGGTGTACTTTGCGATTGCTAGGATCAACAATGATAGAAAGAGGATTGACCTCGCAGTCGTGCTTTTGCGTGGCACGACGCTAAGTTGTTGATCTAACTTTAAAGCCATCCAATGGCAGCAGGAGACAGGCGGGGCCTCATCGACGGCCAACGGTGCCCGTCTCGTAACGGCAACTGCATGTGTTCTACCCTTGGAGTAGATCAACCCACAATGGCAAGACGCGCTGATGCCACCAACTGACTGGAACGAGTTCTCGCGCACAATGCTCGCACGATTTGGATGACCAAACGAGAAATCCAACACTCGGTACAAACACCAATGCCTCCGTTAGCAATCCAATGTGGCAAAGTACACGTGGAGATTCCGCAACATCACCTTCGGTAGAGACATTACCCTCAATGAGCTGTGTTTTCACTACAACGGCCTCAAACAACAAATTTGGCAAGCGATCACCAATTTTGGCATTCAAGACAACTTATCGCGGGTGATTTCACTAGCAGAAAGGATCGACAGCACTGACTACAACGCTCATATCCAAGAATCCTATAACTGGCAACCTCTCAACCACAGTTATCGTGGGAACAAAAAAAGTGAGTCACACGACTCCTCGACTTTGATGGAAGTAGATGCAGTTGACCAGAGAGACATACACACCTACTACATCTGCAGAAAAGTCGGGCATATTGCTCGGAACTGCCGAAGCAAGCAGAAGACCAAAAAGGGGGAGAGGTCGCAAAAAAGGTGTTGGCAAATGGCAAGGGGCAGAGTTGAAACATGCATATCTTGTCCGCGAGGAGCGATTTGTGCCACAGGATTGCCCATGTGAACAGCTTATGACGCCAAAGGGGATTTTTGAGATCGCAAAGCTTGATGAGGAATACGAAGATGACCAGTTAGCAATACTGCTAAAAGTACAATCCCGAGGTTGCAAGAGTCGCATGATGGCACTATTTGATGGAGGAGCTTCTAGCTATTTTGTAATAAATGATATGGTTCACAAACTAGGTTTATAGACAGTACCAGGGTTTAGGAGGAAAAACCGTTGACGAGAGATTGCAAAAATGGAGACTCCATGAATCACTAAGACTATAAATGGGGGACTTGCGTGATGTAACAGTCTGGAGGTCGTGTCAAATGAGTGATCACAAAATCATTCTCGGGCGAGATTTCTTGTACCAGCAAAATCCGCAGGACGACTTGAATAGTGGCGATGTCTACATGGGAATCAATGGCAATCAACAACTTCTGAGCGTGAAACGGAAGACGACAACAGAAGCCGTAGAGGTCAAAGTAGCAAGAGAAGCCACAAAAACCAAGAAGTGACATCATGTGTAGCCAATACCGCTCAACGTGGCCAAGCATTGTATCCGACAAGGAGCTTGAGCGTGGCTTGTACACTTTGAACCAATGGAGGAAGCGGAAGTGGCAGCAGCTGACTCATCGGCCTCATCAACCTCATCGGCCTCATTGGCATAAAAAGGGATCGCAATGGTACCCGAGGAGTTCACACCTCTCATTCAAGAGTTTGCGGACGTCTTTCCCCATGAACTCCCAAAAACCCTACTACCTCAGCATGACATCAACCATCGCATGGAGCCAAATCCAGGCAGCTGACCCACAAACCAAAGGCCTATCAGATAATCCATCATGAGATGAACGAGCTGAAAAAGCAGCTCAACAAGATGCTCAATCAAAGATTCATCCGCCCATCCACATCACCATACGCCGTACCGGTATTGTTTGTGATAAAGAATACCAGCAGTATGCAGATGTACATGGACTACCGGACGTTGAACAACGCTACCATCAACAGCTGCTACCCTCTTCCTCAAGCCAACGAACTCGTCCACCAACTGCAAGGAGCTCGAATTCTCACCAAAATTGATCTACTTGGCAGGTATCACTAGATCCATGTAGCAGACGCCGACATTAACAAGACAGCATTCTGAATACGCTACGCACATTTCAAGTTCATGGTCATGCTGTTTGGACTTACAAATGCCCCGGCAACGTTCATGGCAGTAATGAAAACATTTTTCTTCCATACCTTGACCATTTTATCGTGGTGATCTTGACAACATCTTGGTGTGCCGCTGCATCATAGAGGAGCACAAGGAAACCTCCAAAACGTTCTCAAAGTTTTACAAAAAGAGAAAAAATCTGAATTTTTTTAAAGTGTGACTTGGGTCGCCGTTCGACCCAGTTCTTAGGTCACGTCATCAACAGCGGATGGATCACCATCGATTTGAAAAAAGTGGATTGGCCAGCTCAGACCAGCGTTTGAGACGTTCAACCTTTCCTCGGCTTCTGTAGTTTATACAAGCGTACCGTACGGGGTTACGCCCGAGGTTCAGGTCTCCAATCTCACTCGAAAAGAAAAGGAGTGGCGGTAGGGAGTCAGTGAACAAGAAGCCTTCACCACTTTGCGAGGCACCGAGGGCTTTGACCTCGGTGTTAGCCCTACAATTGGCCAATCCAACGGTCAACAACGTCATGGCTATGGATGCCTCCGCTCGAGCCATCAGCGTGGTCCTCCTACAAGATCATGGCAACAAGGAACAACCGATCACATACATGTCGCAAAAACTATGTGGACCAGAACTCAAGTACACCATGCACGAGAAGGAGATGTTGGTGGCCATACACATTCAAGACATGGCGGTGCTATCTTGAATGCCGTCGATGTGTCGTATGCACTACCCATCATGCGCTGAAACATTTGAAGACGTAGCCAAACCTCAGTCGACGTCAAAACCGATGGATGGTGTTCCTTCAATCCGGGTTTGACTATGATATTGAGTGCCGGCCAGGCAAAATCAACCGAATAGATGCACTCAGCCGCCGACCAGATTTGAAGGCTGAGGCAGCAACACTACAGCTGCAGCGACATCCGTGTCTCGAGCAGTTGCTCATATGAGGCTACGACCTACATGGCGGATACGACAAGGTAACGTTCTGGTACAACACACCCTATTGGCGGCGACAATTCACTCACAAGGTGGTCGTCCTCCTGAATGATGAACTCTGCTGCATGCTTCTTGAAGAGTGTCACAAATCCGGTCCCGGTGGACACTTCACAGAAGACACAGCGCTCAAGAAGCCGGCAAAGCACTACTGGTGGGACAAGATGCAAACCAACGTGGCCAATTTTTGCACATCATGCGACACATGTCAACGACAAAAATCCCGTCGCACGAGGCCAACTAAACTTCTGCAGTCACTCTCCATTCCAGAAGAATCGTGGACCAAAATCTCCATGGACTTTGTCACGGGATTACTGGTCACAACCGATGGATATGACCCAATCCTTGTGGTTGTCGACAGTTTTTCCCAAATGTCTCACTTTATCCCAACGACGACCACCGTCATCACCGAAGGAACAGTGCAACTGTTTCTTAAAAACATTCTACAGTTATACGGTGTACCAAGAATCATCACAAGAGTCAGGGACGGTTGGATCACTAGTCGTTTCTGGAGTGAAGAGATGACTAGCTAGGGCAGACAGATCCAGCATTCAACAGCTTTCCACCCTCAAACCAATGGCCAAACCAAATGAAGCAAACAGATGCTCAAGAAAATTCTCTTAACTTTGTGCAAACCTCGCGGGATGGATTCGGCACAAAAACTCCCGCCCGACAAAAGCGCATGATTTGGCAATCTCTATCACAACGTGCAAAACTCCATTCAAAGTGGTGTATGGCCAAAACTCCTGCCATATCAGCTGGATTACACAGCCAAAACAACAATCCTGTAGTTGACATCCAACGTCGCAACTTCTCTACCATCTAGGAGTTAACATGATAGGCACTCATGAAGACACAAGTAGTGATGAAACAAGTCGCGGACCGACATCACATCAACAATTTGTTCGTTGCAAGCATCAACGTTCTCCCCAGTTTGGTGAACATCAAACTCCACGGGGCCCACTGCTTGAAGCACAAACCCCCATGGTTTTGCCCGTTTGACATCAAGCGCATGCAAACCCCCGTGGTCACGCAATTCAAACTTCCTAACACTATGCAAGTTTACCTTTCTATATCTTATCTATATCTATATACCTTTCTATATCAGCAGATTCAAGCACTTCCGAGACCCACGAGAGAAATTCCCCGGCAAGGATGTGCCTCCCCCTCTACCTGTTTCAGTGGACGAGGACACTGAGTATGTCATGGAGAACATCCTTGGCCATCAACAACATGGCAAAACGGCGATCACCTCATCAATGGCTACGACGCCGCGCAAATTGCTGGGAACCCTACAACAACCTCCGTAATGTTGAACACCTGATCAACGGACACTATCGACGTCACCGGGCCACATCTTTATGCACCCCTGGCATTGCGACTAAAAGGGGGAGTAGTGTTACGTACCAGACATACACAAGTCACTGATCTTTCCGAGTGGGCATTCCCGTCATTAAACAAATAGCCCACCATGCATCAAGACCTCGATTCTCACTCCGACAGTCAAGGGCCATTCGGCAAAATGCCCTTGCCCTCCGGCAAACCTTCCTGCAACTTCTGAAAACTTCGACCACTTTTGAGAATCGACAACAGAAGTGCCACGACCTTTCAGTCGACTTCTTGATGCAGAGAGAAATAATTGTGTTTATAGAGATGTATCTCGCATCTTTGCTATTGATCTTCAAAGCCCTCCGGTTCCTCTACAGAGCTTCTCAATCCGACCACTCACGATGTGATTCCGCACGCGTCATTCGACAATCGACTCGATAACCCCGACTATGTCTCTTTTGTATCTGGACACTTGTATGCATGTCTTCGATCATTTTTATACTTGTAATCAAAGTACACTTATTGCTATATATCAATTGCTCTAGTATCCCTAATTCCCAACCGTGTTCTACCTTGCAATTACTATATGTTCGCCATCTACGCTCCGTTTGGCATAACAGGGGTTGGCGATGTTGCTCTCTGGATCCGGAGTATGAAGATACCTCATTGTTTTCTGCCGCAAAATTGTTGCAAAGTTATGCATTCGGACAAACTTGCATTGGGTACTCAAATTCAGCCCTTTTGTGTTGACCCTTTACAACATCCTTTGATCAAGAATTGCAAAGCGTTGACTCCTCTCTGTTGTTTTGGATCATAATCTGAAGTGCATTCACCTTTAGCTTTTGTAATGCCCGGCCTTTGTTTAAGCACCTAAGTCGGGTTGTTGGGTCTCAGCCTGTATTTGAGCAGAAGTAAGAATGTACCTAAAATGTCACTATTCAACGTTGGATGAAAAGCTGAACGAGGCATTATGGCCGCACCCAGAAGTAAGTAGAATGCAGCAGGAACGGAAAGTGGCATAGCAAGGACGGTTGCTGGTCCGGCTACTGATGCTTTCCATAGAACCATTCAAAGTGGCCGGAGAATGAGAGGCATGAGAAAACGTCTTCTAGCTATTGATGGGCAAGATAGACAGGGGATGTCAGGCTTTCAAGGTTGAATGACGTACCTGGGAATGCACGAGAAGGCATAAGGTAGTTTTCATGTCCAGCGATTTAGTATTTTCTATGTTTTGTGCGGCCTCCGCCTGCGCAAAACATAAAACCCTACATCGTAATAGCGGGTTTCCGCGTCGGGGAAAAAAAAAACAAAAAAGCAAAAAACAAACAAACAAACAAACAAACAAAAAGTTCATTGCTCCATCACCATCGAGCAAAAACCCCCATTTCAATATTTGACTTTTTTCCCGTGGCACACAAGCCAGCCTGGTTTGCATACAAAATGCTTTCAAACACAGCCCCAAATCACATTTGGGGTTGAGGTTTTTTTCTTTCTTTTTTGCACGGGCATCTGCTGGGCCCCACGGTAGCAGGGCCCAGCAGATGCCTTCGTATTGCAGGGGTGTCTCCAAAGCACCACGCAAACCCCACGCAAACCCAACGCAAACCCCTCCCTCGAACAGTCACAATCACCTCGAAAGAGGGGTTTGTGATTTTTCGAGGAGCATTCCGATGCTGCATTTCATGCAGCGACGACATAACTTTTTGCGTGGATACTGAGAAAATGCGTGGAACTTCCTAGCAATATTGCCGCTGACTAGGCGTCAGTGCCTGGTCAGATGGTGACGACAGTCACACGTCGTGCACACAACGGCGAGGGTCTGGCTAGGGGGCACAAGGCAAAGTGTCAGAATTCTTCAAATAGCATTTGCAGAGAGAAATGACAAATGACAGGTCCATGGCATAAGTACCTGCTGCGGCGCACGGCGGGTGTCGCACGCGGCAGTGCAAGGTCTGTCCTAAAACCGGCCCAAAACCAATGTTTTGGCCGTAACTCAACGTAGACAAGTCAGAACGCTACGCCGTCTGAACCTACACGTGCAGAATCTCAAGCCGGACGCTGTGACTGGTCACATGCATGCATCCGGCAACAAACGGTGCACACACAATGCAAAGACATGCAAATCGGGCCCATGGCCACTCCACCGAGAAAATCCTACAAGCTGCAGAAAAACTGCAGAAGGTCCTAGACAGCATCCAGGACTCTAGGGCGACCGTCGATCAGCTACGAGCAAGTAGTCCACCACCAGACAACACCCCGGTGCCACCTGATCCGCATCAGGGATCTGCACGAGCATGGACACGGCCGAGTGATCACAATAAACTATACAGGTCGACAGGAACGCCACAAATCACAACACTCCCCCATGACCCGATGGTACGCATGTCCATACACGTGCAGCACTGAAACGAGTGCAACAACGAGTGTAAAAACAACCGTGACACAGATACAGACACACCCCGTACTCAACCACTTTCAGGCAAGGGGTGCAGCTCAACGAATCGAATGGCCACCAGAAACTTGTCGCGCGCCAGTGCCTTTGACAAGAAGTCGGCACGCTGCATGTCAGTGCCGACCCATATGACGGAAATCACGTGTCGCTCCACCAGATCACACACGAAGTGATGCTCAACCGCAATGTGCTTCGTGCGAGCATGAAAGACACTAGAGTTCTCTGCAATGGCAAGAGCACTCTGGTTATCACAACGAAGCACAATGGTGGGCACTGACTGACCCAGCTCCATGAACAGGCGTTGCAGCCACACTACCTCAGTAGCCCCTGCACCCAGAGCAACATACTCTGCTTTTAACAAGCTATGTGCAATGCAGCCTTGCTTCCCACTGCACCAGGACACAGCGCTACCACCGAGCAGGAACACATAACCGGTGGGACTGCATCCATCTAGGCTCCAGGCCCAGTCGCTGTCAGTGTAGCCGTCAAGAACCACCGAACACTGCCGGCGAAAGCAGAGTCCAGGGTACGGCGTGTAAACCACGTACCGCACCACTCACACACTCGCCTGGAGGGCTCTTGCATGTGGAGCCTGCAAAAACAATGCAAGGAGGTTAACGGCAAAAGCAGTGTCGGGGCGTGTGGTAGTGGTCAGGTACATCAGAGATCCGATGAGGCGAAGGTACAAGGTCACATCCACTGTCTCTCCCAACTGTGTGGGGTCGTCCACCTTCAGGGCATCCTGCCCATCAGGTGTGAGAGGTGTGGAGGTCGTTGGCACTGTGCCAAGGAGGTCACTGAAGCACTCCCCCACAACGCATGTGTGATGCAACAGAAGCGTCCGGCGTCTACGGTCTCGTACAATCTCCATGCCAAGAAACACCGTTGTAGGACCAAGGTCCTTCATCCTAAAGGCAGTCTGGAGGACCGCCTTGGCCTCCTTCACGGCCTCCATGGAGGGAGACGCAATCAGGAGGTCGTCCACATAGACTAAGATGGTAGTGAACCGCTGAGGCGCCTGTCAGATGAAAACAAAGGGATCTGCCTCGCTCCGTACATATCATGCACGAGTCAGAGTGCCTATGATCTCCTAGTTCCACCACCGATGAGAATGTTTGAGTCCGTACAAGGACTTGCGCAAGCGCCAGACCTTATCACCGTCCTCAAAGCCTGGTGGCTGGGCCACGTAAATCTCCTCATCCAAAGAGCCATGGAGGAACGCATTGTTGACATTCATCTAGTGCAATTCCCAGTCATGCACAGCAACTACACCAAACAGAGCACGAGCTGAGGTCGTGTGGCTGACGGGGGAAAAGGTGTCAGTGTAATCGATGCCCTCGATCTCAGAGTACCCCTTGACGACCAAGCGAGCCTTGTGGCATTCCAGTGAGGCATCCGGCTACACTTTCTTGTAAAAGACCCACTTAACCTGAATAGCCTTCCTCCTACGTAGAAGGGCGACAAGCTCCTAAACTCCGTGCTCTCAGATGGCACGAAACTCATCCTTGCAAGCACCACGCCAGGCGTCAGCATCTTCTAATGAGAGGGTGTCCCTCAGTGTGCCCAGATCAGGCGCCAACGAGGGAGAGCTCTGAGTGGCGAATGCACACGCCTCAGAACTGGGCCTTACAACCACAAGATCAGCTGTTGCATCACAAGCGGTACGAAACTCGCGAGTAACAAGATTGTGCCCTACGGGACACTCTCGATGTGCCTCTGTGTGATCTGTATGGACACTCAAGTCGAGGGCCTTTGTGCCGGGATCGCCACTCACAACGCTGCGAATGGAGCGCCTGGGTGCGGGACCTGACACTCGCTGGGCTCTGGAGCCCAATGGTCGAAGACGACCACCGGGCTCACGCAAGTAGCCTGGGATGGAAGGGCTGACCGCATTCTCAGAGACAGGCACGACCACATCTGGTGAGGACTGAGGCACAGGGGCAGGTGATCTAGTGGGAGGAGAGGCTGGTGAATGGATGGGAGACGCAGGACTGGGAGTGGTAGCAGGATCGCCCACAGAGACGGGAGTACCGGTGGACAGAGGGACAGCATCATGGATGTCTGTGGGGTGCGAGGGTGTAGGAGAGGAGACAGGCTGGACGGAAGAGGTCTCTGGGCCGACAGCGATGATCGCCGGGTCATCAAGAGCCGGAGATCGTGAAGTGGAGGGGGCTCGAACGGACACATCAGCCGGACGAGACGTGCTTGTAGGCTCAGACTCCCCCATCCGTCGAGAAACCTCACACGTAGGAACGTGTGTGACAGACATCGACACAATCGAGGTCAGATCGCGACGTCAAAGAAGAGTGTGTCACAGGACTCAACAATGCGACGACGGGCGGGGTCCCAAAAACGCCAGGCCTTTGACCATAGAGAGATACCAACATAGGCACACAAGCAACCTCGCGGAGAGACCTTGGACCCCTGTTGATCCTCCGTATACCACACAAGAGCCACTGAGCCCCAGACACGAGCAAGATGCACATCTGCACGGTGGCCAAACCAGAGCTCATACGGTGTAACGTGGTCCGGAAGAGGACCGTGCGGGAGGCGGTTCCAGACTCACATCATGTAGGCAAATCCTTTGAAGGCGAAGGATTTTGAGAGACCGCACTCAGACCGCATAGCACAAACCGCATCCTCCATGGTGCGGTTCCAGCGCTTTGAGACACCGTTCCGCTGAGGAGTGGCAAGAGCACACACCTGGTGAAAAATCCCGCGCTCGGCAAAGAAACTTTCAATTTTGCCAAGAAACTCGCCACCACGATCCGAGCGGAAGGTATGCAGCAAGTGGCAAGACTGACGCTCAGCCATCACTAGCCAGAGACAAACCGCGAGAGCAGCATCAATCTTCTGGCGCAGGCTGTAGACCCATTGCATCAGGGTGAATTCATTGGTCAGGGTCAGGACATATCGGCCCCGATCGGATAAAGACTCGACAGGGAGAGGACTGAGAAGGTCCGAATGGACCAGCTCGAGGGGGCAAAGGGCTCAAGAACAGGAGTCAAGGTAGGTGCAGCGATGCATCATACCCTGAGCGCAGAACAGACTATTGATCTTGGGCGGCTTCTCTAAAGAGGCCGTGTCAAGACCGAGGGCAGACTGCGTCCTAATGAGCTTTGAGACAGTGTCGGAGCCCACATGACATAGACATTGATGCAGTAGGCACTGGTGCTCAGCAGATAGGACACCAGTGACAAACACATGAGCAAGAGGAGAAGGGGAGCAAGGAGAAGAAGAGATCCAAGGAACACTATACAGATCATCCACAATAGAGGCACAAAGAACAACGGTGCGAGTATCAAGAGCACTCACTGTCGCGGAGTCAACATTGTGCTCGACATAGAGTATCATCAAAGTGAAGGCACACACAAAGAGCAAGCTAAGCTCGAGGTCAGGCACAAAAAGCTTGTCAGAGAGATACAAGGGGCCAGACGGACCATCAAAGCACACAACCCCAACACCATGGACTGGCAAGGATTGACCAGATCTTGTGCGAATGGAACGAACAGACGCCATAGGATCGAGGACAATGAAATCACTACGACGACATGTCATGTGGTGAGTGGCACCGGAATCGATGATCCAAGTACCACCCAAATCACGACTGGAGGACGTCACGGTGCAACGGGCAATGGAACACTTGGCTATAGATGTGCACTGGGCAACAGGGGAGGGAGAACGACGAAGGGCACACAGGTGAGTCTCAAAAATCCAATCTGTACTGTCAATTCCATCATCATCACATGCCAGTTGTGCTCCCCTACACGAGTAATCTCAAGAGACAAGAACAGACAAAAAAATAGTCTATGAACCACCTGGCTGCGACAACACACTCCCACCTCCCTGAGAGTGAAGCGCTACGAGCTGACGGAGCTTGGCGATGGTGCGGTCATGGGGGTCCGGGTCTTCGCTGATCGCCGGTGGGGAAGGGAGAACTGCTGCGGTCGTGGTCGCCGTGCGACCAGAGGCTGTGCTGCTTGATGGAGACCACTGTGCATGTGCAACCTCAAGACCGCGAATGATCTGCGCCCAGTCGAGCGGCTGCTGGCACTTGGTGTAGTGGTGAGCGCCTCCATAGTTGTCGCAGTGAACGGTGTGTCCACCGCTACCGCCTGATGAGTGCTGATACGGTGACTGCTGCTGGCTCGAGCCACGCTTCTTTCTGCTCTTTTTCCCCTGTGCTGCTGCAACCACACCCTGCGTCTGAGTCGGGGTGGCTGGGGTGGAAGGGGAAGAGGAGGGCATGCCAGAGGATGGACAAATGAACTGCGAGAGAGGCGTCGGTGGTGACACGATGACCGGTGTAGCAAGTAAACTCTCCTAGTGGGCGACGACTGCCTCACGAGCAGATGTCACCTGGAGGGAAGGCTAATGCGCCAAAGGAAGAAGCTGAAGGGAGGTGGAGAAAGGCTTGAGCGTGGCGTCGCTGTACCTTGTGAAGATGTCGGCATGCTCAAGACGGACTCCGATCATGAGTATGCGAAGCGCCCACAACTGTGTCCCTCTTGCGGACCCAAGGCGCGTGTAGATGCACATGGCGCGCCGCCAGTAAGCGGCTGCGGGCTCGGCAGGTCCCTGACAATGGCCTGCAAGCGTAGGTTCATGACCCCAGAGGCGGAGGAAGAAGGATCTGATGGTCGTTTGCTCTTGTCACCGGTCGGAGCCATGTCAGCGCTCAGAATGGGGCCGAACGTAAAAAATGCTTCGAACGAGAAACCAACGGTGTTTCTCGAGGAGTTGAAACATCCAGAAAAATTGGCGTTATGTCAATTTTTCTGAATGACGACGTCAGCGTTTCTTACGCTAGCAGAGAAAAACGCTAGCGTTTTTTCTTGCTAGCGTATTTTCCGCCAGCGATTGTTTTTTGGAAGGTCACACGAACTCCGCGTGACTGGTGGGGGTGACCTCGTCACCCCCTGCTCGCGGCTGTACAGGGGTTACGCAGTTCTATGTAGCCCTGCGTAGTACTACGTAGTTTCTATGCAGCAGAAACTACAAATTAGCTACAATGATGCAGTTGCGCTGTTGTAATGCTGCTGTTGCACTGATGCTACTTCCGGTGTTGCTACTACGCTACAGTTTTTGTAGCAGTTGCAATATTGTTGCTGCACTGCTGTTGCTTTTGCTGCTGCTTCTGCATTGCTGTTGCTGCTCACGGCTGTTGATGCCGCCGCTACTGCGAGCTGTTGCGCTGTCAGTGTTCGTAGCCGCCGCCGAAAGCTGCCGCTGCAAGCTGCTACTCCTTTTCTTTTTTTTGTACAAGCTACAAGCCAGACACGGTTGCTGCTGCCACCCGGTGGTGCTACTGCTGTAGGAGCTAGTAAATGCAGCAGCTCACCCGATGTGGTGGTGGGGACTGAGTCATGATGTCGTTGTTGAAAAATGACTGCAACAAGTTCCAGGATATGGCGGCGGCGATGACACTCACTACTACTGCCGGTGCTGCGTCTCTGCGGCGCAGCTCAGCGAGAGGAGTCTCGCTGCGCTGATACCATGAGAAAATGTGTGGAAGCTTCCTAGCAATATTGCCGCTGACTAGGCGTCACTGCCTCGTCAGACGGTGATGACAGTCACAAATCGTGCACACAACGGCAAGGGTCTGGCTAGGGGACTCAAGGCAAAGTTTTAGAATACTTCAAATAGCATTTGCAGAGAGAAATGACAAATGACAGGTCCATGGCATAAGTACTTGCCGCGGCGCACGGCGGGTATCGCAAGCGGCAGTGCAAGGTCTGTCCTCAAACCGGCCCAAAACCATTGTTTGGGCCGTAACTCGGCGTAGACAAGTCAGAACGTTATGTCGTCTGAACCTACACGTGCAGAATCTCAAGCCGGACGCTACGACTGGTCACATGCATGCATCCGGCAACAAACGGTGGACACACAATGCAGAGACATGGAATCGGGCCCATGGCCAATCCACCGAGAAAATCCTACAAGCTGAAGAAAAACTGCAGAAGGTCCCAGACAACATCCAGGACTCTGGCGCGACCGTCGATCAGCTCCGAGCAGGTAGTCCACCTCCAGACGACGCCTCGGTGCCACCTGGATCCGCATCAGGGATCTACACGAGCATGGACACGGCCGATGGGTCACAGTAAACTGTACAGGTCGACATGAACGCCACAAATCACAACAGATACGTCGTTCCTTTTTTTGACCTGTGGATATAGCTGCTTTAATTTGGTTTGTACTGGACACGCCGTTCCAACTTTTGAGGGTGCGGGCACGCCACCTTTGATTTTGGACATGGTGGGTATCTAATCTTTCCGCCCTAATCGAGAGCGTGCGCAAAAGTAAACCAAAAACATTCAGTCAAAGGCGAATGATTCAACAATCCAACTCAACAGCAAAAAAACGTGCATGAGAAGCAAAATGCAAAAAATGATTCCAAGCCCATACATCCATAATCATTTAAGCAATGGGTGCAATTCAATCGCATCTACGGAAAGTCCAAATCTGTTTTCTGCATAGCTATACACTTAAAAGCAACCAAAGATGGAAATTTCGATATACAAACAGCAACTTTGACAGTGGAAAAAAAAGGGAAATAAAATGGAACATGAAGAAAAGCCAAGGCACCTCCATGATTTTTTGCAAGAGCATTCCTCCAAATTTCGGAGAACGATACAAACCTGTGGAAAAACATGAACACTATTCATAAAGGTTCACATCTTTACAATGTGAAAGTGTATGATAAAGACAACAAACATATCATCATTAGAAAATGATAATTCTTACAAAAATATTGATTTCCATTACTGCAAGTGTTGATTTTCATGCATCTCTCATTGTGCTCTATTGTGTCCTACCGGCTTGTGTACATTTGCATAGAGATGGTTGATGGCGATACGCGTCGCTGCTAGAGCGTCGTTCGACGGATCCGACGCACGCAGAGGCCTGCAATGATTTGGTTGGAGCCTCCTCCCTCCAACTTGCTCAGCTCCATCTGCAGACCTCCTCGACAGTCGTGCCCCCGGCATTCACTGTCACCGCATATGCTGTCTGCACATGTCCAGTGCTGGGTCTGACTGCGCTGTTGCATGTGTAGCACTATGCTCTGCTTAGGATCCACGTTTCATGCTATTCGGGCACTGTTGGGACCAAGGACTAGCTTAGATCCAGCCTTGGTTCAGGCGGCTATAACTCATTGCTGCTATTTTTCTAGGCATTTGTGACCGCATGACCACGTTTGTAGTGTGTGCGTTATGATATGATCTAGTTTCTAGGCAAAACAGACGACACTCGGGTTTTGAGTTGCCGGCTATCTGGTAGGGCTCACCGAGAAAACCCTGTTTGCCAGGAAATAGGTCATTTTTCTGATGGGCACAAATGCTCCGGTGCCCATGGTTTCAGACGATAGATCAGCGGTGTCCATAGTCAAAAATGAACCGACGGCGGTGTCCATAGTCGGAAACAAACTGACGTCGGTGTCCATAGTCGAAACCGAGATGACACCGATGCCCATGCTTTTCATGGAGCGAGAGAAAACGGAATAAAATGACAACTGTGTCCACTATTCGTCCGAACTATTCAGTCGTCTTGGACGTGCATGTCCTAATCAAACCTCGCATGTTCACAGCCTGTCTTGGCACACCATGCTTCGTTTTGTCGTGTTCCGTTCTGCGGCGGGAAGTTAGTACAACCTCGAGACATGCATGTGGACCGATTCCAACGCGCTGTACCGGACATTTGTGCGTCGCTCATAAGACGTCATTTTTATCGCCAATGAATGCTTGCCGAATGGACGCGGCCCCTGGCAATGACATATTGTCCACGGTGGAATTTTCCGACGTCGGCGCAAGGTCATGCAAACAGGTTCATCAAGTGAACCACCTTTTCTACCGGTTCGCAATATGAACGTGTATGAAAACGTGTATTAAATGTGCATTAAGTTTACATGCACTGGCGAACTTTGGTTTTCACACTTTGAAAACTTTGAACTGTGAACATTGGTTTACACACTCGTTCGACATGGAAAGCGTCGTCAGTCCAAATGGCCAGGCACATCAAGGATGGGGTACGCCTGTAGCGGACACTGTGGCGGCTCATCGGGCATGGGCCGCATTGAAGGATCGGTGGGACCGCAATGTAGCACGCAACCGAGAGTTTGGTCATGAAGACCCATCATGGGCCCTTGCTCCTGTCACTCCTGAACGGATGGCATGGAACCTAGGAGTACCCATGCCGAGTGCTAGGCCGCCCTACTGTACCCAGCCATGGGAGTCATGGCTTTTGAGCGAGCCACCGAGTCTTTAGAGGGCACGCAAGTATTATCTCAGTGATAAGTATGGGCATGCGACTATTAGTTTTGTGCCAATAGTGGGCACCGGAGTATTATTTCTTTGACATTCAGGGTCATGCGAGTATTATTTGAGTTACACATGTGGCCATGCCAGTGGTATGTTTCTGACAAGTATGGACATTTGAGCATTATTTCATGAAGTATGGGAAGACCAGCTTCTATATCAACATGAATGGGCAGCATAGTAAAAATGATGTGACGAATACGGACATGGAAGTATTATTAATGGCCCAAGATGGATATTGTATTATAAATTCAGTGAGAAGTATGGCCACCAGAGTATTATTGTACAAACAATCTTGTGTATCTGTGTTTTAGTTCATGAACATGCACGACTATGGGAATGAAAGTAATACAAATGGCCCAAGATGAATATTGTACTATTATCTCACTCAAAAGTACGGACACCAGAGTATTAATGTAGAAACAATATTGGGTATCTGTGTTTTTGTTCAGGGACATGCACTACTATGGGCATGGAAGTAATACTCATGGCCTAAGATGGATATTGTAGTATAATTCCACAGAGAAGTACGGGCACCAGAGTGTTAATGTAGGAATAATATTGGGCATCTGTGTATTAGTTCAGGGACATGCACGACTACCTATACCACGTTGGATCTAACCACTTGGGATCCAGGGCACTACACAACCAGAGCCAGTGGCACAAGTCACACCCACATCCCTGCCTACCTTCACATCCCGGTGCATCAAAGAAAATGTCCTCATGGACAAGAAGTGATTCGACCTCTTTGTCTTCTTCGTCTCCTTCATAGAACATGTTCTCCTCGTGCTCACCCCTTGAAACTGCTTCACTTGCATGGACTTCCATGACGTTTTCACCGTTGTGTGTCACCGTACAATGGCACAAGCCAACATATCTCGTATTTCTTGGCTGCCACAAGTAGCAATACAGTGTCTGACACACTAGCGTTGTAGCAAATCCCATGAGGAGCATTACGGCAAAGTCAAGTTCGTCACACATACACATGTTTGAGGCACCTTGTGCAAGTGTTGAAGATGAAGTAATACTTCAGTGAAAGGGAATGACATGATCTGAAATGCAGTGTATATATACATGTGCTTCGTTTCAGTTTCGAATTTATGTTTTTTAAAATGGAAATTGGACTGCATTCCTTGGAAAGTGTTCAGAAGAACACATGCACACAGCATCCCATCAGTGAACTCCAACACATTGTCAGAGCCAGAAATGTACCATCCCAATAACCCCCTACTGAATACTAGTCTAAGGCAGAGGTGCAATCCGAGGCCACTTGTGCTGAGTCCTGCACCTCCCTTGTCCACAGTGGTCTTGTGTAGGCTCTGCAAACAACACACATGGGTAGCAGTAACACTAACATGCGAAATTGAACATCACGTAGAGGAAAATGCAATGGAACACACTTAGCGGGAAGTTGTGGGAAAAAACTTACCACATGCCAAATGAACGGTTGATGGTGTCCACCTCGGCATGGAAGGCCATCCACAGCTCTTCACGGTCCTCAGCATCGTCCAGGTTGACTCGTTCATTGCCACTGGAGAGTGAAACGGGGTGAATCACCTCCTGTCCCCCCCCCTCCCCCTTATCGTACTCCTCCTCCGTTTCTCCCCCCTCCTACCGATCATCCCCGCCCTCCTCTTGCTCCTCCTCTTCCCCCCTCCTTCCTCTTCCTTCGACTCCTCTGTCTCCGCGTCAGACTCTGCCTCCTCTTCAGCAAGGGGGGCATCCTCTGCCTTGTCCCCGGAGTACCCCATGGCATCCACGTTTGACCTGCAGGACTCTCTCATGCGACGCTCCGCGTCTAGCTTTGCCACGCATGCTACGGCCATCTGCTATGGTGTCGGCGCCTCCATGTTCGAGCATGACTTTCGGACATGGCCCACCTTCCCACATCGCACACATATGCGCCTCTTCTTCACTTTGGCGTACCGGTCAGGCCTCACCGTGGCAGGACGCCCGTGCCTGTGACGTGGTCTAGGTTGCAGCCACTTCGGCTCAGCCGGCTTCACAAGTCTCACCTTTGGCAATGGGAATGGAGCGTTGTAGGTCCTCTTGTAGCTGAGGGTGAGGTGCCCAAAGTCCACATAGGCCACAGGATTAAGAGCATTCTCCAGCAGGAGACTATGAGCATGCAAGCATGGCACCCCGTACTCACGCCAACGGCCGTACGAGCACTCCCTGTTGTTGATGTCGACGTCCTGCGGGATGCCGTTCGAGCGCAATTCAGTTCTCTCATCCATGGTCCTGCCTCGTCCTCGTCCAATTCCAAATCGTACTCACGGTTGCAGTCGCAACTGTTCTTCACCTTGAGATTTAGTGCAGGCGCGACGCTGTCCTCGGCGTCATGTGCCATCTTGCGACGGATGTGCCATAGCCGTTGCACAAACACATGGAGGTTCACAAGACAGAAGTAGGGGTACATCGTCCTCAACTCCACGAGCTTGCTGTTGAGGGACTCCATGGCGTTACTCGTGGTGTGCCCTCCACAAGGCACTGGGCAGTATAGCCAGCTCCACCACTCCTTGGGGATGCCGGGCTTGCCATTTCCACCCAGCAAATACTCCAACGCCCTTGGAGCTTGACGACGCATGTCGGCCACGCAGGCGCCCCACTCCTCCTGCGTTGTCACGTGTACGAGATTCCAAATCAAAGAGCTCGACTGGCCCTGGCAGCGGGATTGCACGTTGCGCATCAAATGCGAGGTGCAGTTCGTGTGTGTCGCACCCGGTAGTTTGGACTCCACGGTGTTGGCCAATCCTTTCATGCGGTCTGAGATGACACATGTTCCTTCCTGTGCAACAGACGAGTAGGGTGCTGCCACCAGCTCGCAGAACCAAGTCTAGTTGCGCTCGTCTTCACCTGAAACGAGAGCGTAGGCCGCGGGCATGGAGTTTTCATTGGCGTCGAGGAACCGCATGATGAGGACGACCTGCTTGTGCCCATTCTTGAGATGCGTACCATCCATGAAGATCACTCGCCACGTATATTCAAAACCTCTACGACACGCACCGGATGCGACAAAAACCCGGTCGAACGCGCCAGTGTTTGGATCCTTCTCAACCTTCGCGATGGCCAGTGGGTCAACCTTCAAGAGCTGCAAAATAAAGCACGTAATTAGACCCCAAGTAAGAATGGGACAATGCGTCATAGAAGACACGAACACGACGAAAAAACACACGGACGTACCTCGACCACGTATCCTGGAAACATGCTCCATGACTCGGACTTCTTGCCGTATATCTTCTCCAGGCACGCCTTCTTTGCGCGGTACAAGGTGGTGTAGGGTACCTTGGTGTTGCTGACCTTCGTTAGGACAGCCTGCAGCGCCTTTCCTGAAGTCGACGGGTCCTTGACGAGGGTGGTTTGTATGTGCCAGACCACCCACCGAGTGGAACGCATTGGGTTGCCCCGGGTGACTGCTGGGTCACAGAGGTGGCAGTCGGTGAAGGACGTGATGTTGAAAGCACCGGACTTCTTACTGTACGCCGCACGTACAATCCACGGGCATTTCCTGTTGACGTACTTCTTGCATCACGCCACAAAATGTATGGGATCGCTCTTGAGCCACCTGAGGGACATGCGGTTCAGCACCGCATACTCTTCCACTGGAGCCTTGCATGCTGCCATAGTCTCAAAGGATGAGCTGCCCAGGAAGTCCACCTCGGCCTTCCGCTTCTTTCTGGTTGCAGGGTCGGGTTTCGGCTTGGCGATGTTGACCGATGCAGCCTTCGCCATGGCGTCAGCAGCCCATGCCTCATCATCGGACCCGATGGACAAGCCCTTGGTAGAGTGCACACGACCACCTACACGTGACATTCGCAGTGGACCCTCAGTTTCACAGCGTGGGGCATCGTCCGCTACTGTGCGGGTTGTATCGACGTCCTCGCGAGGAGGAGTCTGTTGTGTCAAGCAAGGCTCCTCTGTCTCATCGACGTCACAGTCGTCGGGTGGGAACCACAAAGACGTGACAGATCCACCACGTATGTGGTAGGTGTTCCTCGCCATTGGAAGACATCATGGGCACGAAGTGCACAAAACATGGCTGTAAATATCATTCGTGCCCACAATCCTCTCCCATGCGTGGTGTACAAGGCCTTTGTGAGGGCGTGCAGCATGAAGGACGAAGAGTTGCACCGCAATGGCCAGCAATCCGACAAACCCCCACCACGCACACCCCTAGGACAAGAAATATAACTTCTTGGCTTCGGTTTCAGACCAGCCGAGAGAAGCGCATGGTACACCGGAGAGATGGGAGATCATTGCGACGCGGGAAACCGGCGGAACATGCAATGCGACAGGCTGTCAATATCTGAAAGGAATCCGCGCACTAAGTAGGACGCGTTCCGGAAGATCGTACTTGCGATACAGGAAATTTCGACGAACCGTCGCTGTACACAATAAGATGACGCAATGAGGTATGCGGTGGCCGCCTGGTACGTACAAGAGGAATCCTTGCGATAATGTATCAAAACCCCCATGGGCAAGGCGTGGGAACCTTATTGAACCATGTGAATTGCATTTTACATTGCGCGTATGTCCGCCGACGACACAAATCAAAATTCTGCGATACTCCACGTTGAAATCAAGGTCGAATATATTAAAAGTATGAAATATATTCCAATCGTGCCCATGATGAGCAATAACCGGGGGCACGGCTGTCATGTCGGTTTTCACTATGAGCACTGCTGACATTTGTTTTCCGACTATGGACACCGCAGTCACTTCGTTTCGGACTGTGGACACCGTCGTCGGTTCTTTTTTGTCTATGGACACCGTTGCTTTATCTGGCAAAACGATGGGTATAATACTACGCCCTCCTTTCCTGATTGACTTAGAAAACGAGTAACAAGCTCTACAAAGCTAGAACTTGGAGGGGTATCCCATTGTTGCTCGTTCTCACTTGCTTATCGGTCATTTCCACTTTTCAGCTGTTGTATGGCGCTAACTCTGTCGCACGCGTTTATGAGTAATAGCACAAGAGCTCTCAGAATTAGACTCTGGTATAGCAGAGTGAGGGGGCATCCTAAGTAACTAGCGTGGAATCCTGCACGCTGCATCAACAACGCTGCTGCCCCAACCTACTGCATTAGGATTCAAATTTGCAAGCATAAAACATAGAATGAAATCAATATGTTTTTCTAACTTCCGTTCTACAATGATAGATATGCTATGTTCAATAAAAAATGTAATTAATGAGTGCATGTGCAAATGTATTAGAAAAATCCAACAAAATAGATGTATTCATGCATTTCTTGATTGTTGTATCAATTCCCTATCACACTTACATGTCGAATTGAAATATTTTTACTTTGGTTGAAATTATAGTGAGTGAATTCTACAACGAATTGAAAGACATGAAAGTTAGAATGTTTATCATTGGAATTCAACGTGCCATTGTTCACTCATTTCGTCTTATAAGTCGGGGTCCTTTGTTCACCTTCTTTGGTTGCTTCCCTCTTATGTGCAAACCACTCGAGTTTAAGTGGTGTTTACAAGATATTCCCAAGTTGCCCCTAAGTTTGGCTGAACACCATCAAAGCGCAGCTAGTTTTAAAATCTCCTCGCTCCGTCCCCAATTTTCGATTTCAAAACTGAAAAGCCCGCAGAGGGGGCCAATGTAGGGATGGATTTCATCTCTACAGTGGCCCTAATTTTAAACTTGACTACCATCCTGGTTCTAAAGGACGACATCGAAAACTACAACCGGGTCACGACATTGAACTTGAACATCGATTGTTGTGCCTGACGAGGTCGACAGCCAGGTCGATGTTCGCGTTCGATGGCAGTCGATCGCGTCAGTGAAGACAGAAGTCAAACGTCGACAGTAGAGGGACTGTTCTTCTCCCGGCTTGAGGTGACAAGCATCACGTCGGCTGGAAAACAGAGCTTCGCAACGGTTACCCACCGCTTACTGATAAGGAGAAGGGAGGGGGGGGGGGCGTGGGATGGGGTGGGCGACAGTCGACGGTCCGCGGTTGAGTTTTCTGATAGATAGATAGATAGCTAAAGGACTTCCTCTCTTTCGAGGACCAGGCCTGCTTGGCGTCTTGTGTGGCAGGTATGCTCCAGGTCTACTACAGCTACCACAGCAGCCCCAACCTGCAGCAGACACTGGGTTACCCGCATCGACCCCGTGCTCCCCCTCCCTCGCGCCAACGCCACGTCCTCAGCATCTGCAGCCCAGGATGACAGCCGCTAATCAATCAATATGGTGGATTCGTATGGAGCGAGCTCGCAGCATGTAGCAGCCTTCTGGTCGCCGCGCAGCTGAGCTCGGCATTTGTGATATGCCGTTACTAGGCCTCTTTGGCCACCATTGGCATGTCGCCCTTATTGCCCTTGTGTGCTCAGTCCCTCCCCCCCTCAGAATCTCGCTAGGACTTCATTTGCTTTGACCCCTGTGTGCTTCTTTACACTTAAAAGTGGGCACATGCATGCCCCTCTCCATATTTGTCGTGTGTGGATGTCCCTCCTGACTCTCACTGTCACATGTGGCTCTGTGCCACCGTCCATTCCCCGCGAAGGGGTAGCGATGATAAACATAATAATCTATCTATCTATCTATCTACCACAACAAGAAGACAACGGAGTGGTTTAGTGATCGCAACATGGATGGGGTTACTTAATTTGGGTGTTCGGGACGCAATACCAGCGTGAGCGACTAAGGAATAGCGAACCCCATTCATGTCTTTGTGAGATACAATGTAGTGAACGATGCAAACAGAGAAAAGGACACGGGTCATTGAACAAATCGGCACCAGGAGACAGAAAAAACCGCAAGGGAGGGGAACAGGACGAGATCGCACATGAGACAGTCCGCCAACTACCACAGGAGATGTCGGTCAACAAAAACGAGGAGAATTTCAACGTGAAAGTCCTATAGCACTCGAATGAAACTAAAAAATCATGCATCCTATATCATGACCTTAAGTATCCTCTCCATACGACTTTGATTCAGTTATGCACTTTAAATCAATATTATTTCAGGAAACAACGTACAAAAATTTTACCTTACAATTTATAGCAAACAATGATTTCTAATGATGTATGTACATCGGAATCAATTCAGTAAATGAACTCTCCATTGATTAAATTGTAACTTAAAATTCAGATAGTTTATGGTTGAGGGACACATCTTCAACAAACACGTATCAAAACCGGAAAGTTTGTAGCATATTATTCCTTGACACATTAATAAGTGATATGAATATGTTTACTATGTTTGTATAGGCATTTCTAGAATAATATGTAAAAAACTACACCTATATACATACACATACACATATACATATACATATACATATACATATACATATACATACACATATACATATACATATACATATACATATACATATACATATACATATACATATACATATACATATACA